>CAUYQV010172189.1:0-45241 GCA_963574575.1 Galagoides demidoff | reverse complement strand
TCCCCCTGGGTAAAGTGCCATGGCATCACAGCTCACAGCAACCTCCAACTCCTGGGCTCAAGCGAGTCTCCTGCCTCCGCCTCCCAAGTAGCTGGGACCACAGGCACCTACCACAATGCCCGGCCATTTTTTGGTTGCAGCCATCATTGTTGTTTGGCGGGCCTGGGCTGGGGATTCGAACCCGCCACCTTAGGTATAGGTGGCTGGCGCCTTAGCCAATTGAGCCACAGGCGCCGAGCCTGCATTCTTTTTCTTAAAGGGTACCCAAACTGTACAAGATTCAGACCCCAAAAAGATCTCTCCCATTCTCGGCTGCGGCCACAGGTGCGATCTGTAGCAGCCTGCAGCCCAGGCCTGCTGCTGATGAGTCCTGGTGGATGTGTATAGTTGGTTGCTGGCCTCAGGTCTGCAGAGATTGGGGCTGGGGCTCAGTATGACTGTCAGGGTTCCCCATTGTTCCTGGAACCTCCGTGCTTTCCACTCAGGTCTGTATTCCTCAGCACAGAGGTGAATCCTGAGCCCTGGGAAGACAGCAGCTGTTCCCCCTGAAACCCGTGGCACATCCCCCTACTCTATTCCCAGATGTCCTGTTGAGCGACTCTGCTCCAGGGTCTGGGCCTCTGTCCAGGCTTGGTCTATTTCAGGCCAACACACACCTGGGGCTTGATCTGGGCCAGGCTTGGTGGGATGGGAGAATGAGTAGACATAAATAGCAATGAATAAGAATAAGATTTCTGCCCTAGTGCCAGATGAAGACAAAAACAGTGAATGGCATGCAATGGGATGTGTGCTCTCCTGGAGGTTGAATGGGGGTGACAGGCTGCAGTGGTCTCTGTGGTTATTCATAATCAAGATGACAAGCATTGCCCTACCACTAAGAATGATCCTCAGTGACAAACTGTGAGCCCCCTCTGCGCAGAAACCACAGGGCTGTGTAAACTTGTTTATCCACAGCACCTGGTCCAATACCTGGTGTCTGGCCAGTATTCAACAGATTGCAATTAAATGAACAAAGTGGGGAGTATTTTGCAGGCTTACTTGGTGTCGGCCACTATGAAAAATGCTCTTTATATAATACTCCAGAGATGAAGACAACAGAAGAAGTACCCTGTTTCACAATGAGTAAATTGAGGCAGGCAGAGTTTGCATGGTCAAAGGTCCCACAGGAGGTAGGAGCAGGTTCTGAATGGTACTTAGTTTTTTTTCCCCTCATTCTAAGCCTGGGGAATTGCCTCCCCCTACCTCCTCCCCACCCCTAGCCAAATCTCAGCCCCTTTAGATGGAGCCTGGGAATCTGAACTGCCCCTCTTTGGGCTAGTCCCAGAGCCGTGCTGCCTGCAGAGACAGGTGTTCTAGAATGAGAATGGAGCTGCCAGCTCCCAGGTGTTCAGCTATTGGCTGGGCTCGCTACCTGGCCCACCTCATTCTTTGACTGGAAGTGGCCTGATTCTTAAATGAGGGCTCACGTGGCTGCCAACCCTGAACCCACAGAACATGGCCAGTCTGTTCTGCATAAGAGGTCCAGACTCAAGCCTCTTTGCCACCTGCCTGAGGGGGTTTGGTTCACATCCAGTTTTCCCCTCCACCCTGCCTGCCTACTACATCTTTAAACGATGCTTATAATTTGTACCTGTACAAACATTCTCAGTGTTTTTGTATGTGCCTCCTTCAGTAGTCCATAAACTCCCAGGGGCAAGGACTATAGACTTTGTTTCCCTCCATCCTGGTGCCCTGCATGGAGTGCTATGTGTCTAGATAGCAGGAGTTTCACAGGGTGGTTCCAATCCAAGTTCTGCCCCTTTCCAGCCATTGGTCTTAGGCTAATAACTTGACCTCTGTTTCTTTTCTTCCTTCATTTATAAAGCAGGGGGTGATAACAGTTTATATTTAACAGCATTGTCATGAGGATTAACTCAGCCAATACACATAAAGCTGTGAAGTGGTACCCAGCACAGAGACGCTCTGTGTCAGTGGGAGTCATTGTTGCTCACAGTGACCCCGGGCACCTTCTTTCCTTCCTTTTTAGGGCGATAGTCCGCATAATACATTTTTCCTCTGACTGTTTCTTATGGCTAAGTTCTTTCCTTTAACTTTCTTGCCTCAGTTACATTTTATAAGCTCTCTTGCCTTAAGGATTGGTAGGATGCTGGTGGTTTTTAACCTGGTTTAGGTTACAGACCTTCTCCATAATCTGATGACATTCGCAGCTGCCACTGGTCTGCAGTGCACATGGGCCCACAGATGCAAAGTATAAGCCACTGATTTTAGTGGCTTCACTTCCAGCAAGAGCTATGGCCTGCCTGTAGACATGGCTCTGTCTCTAATGTGCTATGTGTCACTGAGCAAGCAACTGTCCCTCTCTGGGCTTCTGTACAGGAAAGGACTCTAGGGGATCCATAGATTCCTCTGGCAGGGACATTCCCCACTTTTTTATCCTCTGCATTGCCAAGCAATGACTCCCCTCTAAATTCCATTAAATCAGATGGAAAAGGGAAGCAAAACAAAAAACAACCTGATCGCATTGCAGCTAAAAGCTTTCTCTTTTCTTCATGGTGCCTTTTAAATGTGATAGAGAGAAAGCTGAGTAAATCCCCATAAGCCAGGCACTCAAGTGAAACAACTGCCAGGCGATTTGGGAAGCACAGCCTGCACCCTCACCTGCTGTGGCTGCAGTCGGGCTCACCTGACTCCCAGACATCCAAAGTCAAAAGGCGGGCACCCCTACACTCACCTCACCCCAAAACAGACGTGGGAAGTGTCAATAGCTGCTCTGCAGTCGGGCAATCAGACCCCAAGGATCTGTTTTCCCCATTCCCCGTCCCTTGGGCCCCTGAGAATTATGGACATCTGGGGGGAGGGGGTGCAAAGAGTATAAGAAAATAAAGCTACGTGTTTACAAAAGGTCACTTATTTTATGTACCTCCCCCCCAGCACCAACATGCATCTGGGAGGTAGATAAGACAGAATGACAAGTTTAGAAAATGGACACAGAGTAATGAATTCATACAGAGAGCCGACCCATGAGAAGGAGTCTTCAGGCTCCTGCACCCCGAGCTAGCTTCTGCTAAGTGAGCAGTGTCAGTAGATGTACCGCTTGTGTTTACCAGCTGCTTGGTATGTGCAGGCTCGAGGCCCGATGGGTCTTTGACAATAGTAAGGGCAACAACAATAATGGCCGATGTTTATTGAGTATTTGTGTGCAAAGCGCTGGAGAAATGATTGACATGCACTCCCTCGTTTTGTATTCTCTCAGCAGTCCTGGGAAATTGGTTCTGTTATGGGTCCAATTTTGCAGACAAAGAAACAAAGGCAGAGTAAGTCATTTGCTTATAGTCATATGGCTGGCAGGTAGAAGAGCCAGAGTTTGACCCTCATCTCTCTGAGTCTAGAGTCCTTTGCTAGAGTAGTTTATATTAGCCTCCAAATGAGGAGACTAAGGGTTAGAGCAGTAACATGAGGGAAGAGAAAACCCACATTTATTTAGAACCTACTTGAACAGAGCTCTCTACTCTGTGCTTAACATCTGTTATTGTGTGTCATGCCCAGAAAAACTACAGGAAGGAGGTATTTTCATTTTGACTTTACAGAGGAGCCTCCTGCAGCTCAGAGAGGTTAAGTAAGTTTATTGGAGTCACAGAGCAGGCAGCCTAGATGGCATTCTCACCAAGGGCAAAGTCGCTTTTCTGCAATTTCCTTACTTACAGCCAGATTGGCAGATAGAGGCAGAGGGAGGAGAAATTGAAGTCGCAAAGTGACAGGAGAGGACTCAGTGTAGAGTATAGAGCTCATTGGGCAGGAAGATGAGCCAGGCAGGAAAGGCAGGGCCCCACCCAGCCAGGCCGCCAGAGCTGGGTTAGGGTCACTAGCTTCCCTGCTGTCACAAAAAAAGAGATGACCAGGACTGAACATGGGAAGGGCATTCAGGGTGACGACAAAAACATTCCTGGTAAGATGAGCTCCAGCTGCAGGAGAGCTCTGCTGTCCCTTTGTTCTGTCACTTGGTCATCTTCCCTCTCCTTCCTCAGCTACTTTCTGAGGCTAGTGTATGTCAGGCCGTACATGCCCCTGAGGATGTAATAGTGAGGGAGACCTGCATTACTCCTGCCCTTTGGAACTTGTAGTCTAATAATGGAGGTGGCAAGAATTCAATAATCACTCAGTTATTATTAATCAAATAATCATGCAGATGGATTTAGCAGCATTAGTATAGATAAGTGATATTAGAAGAAAGGAACGTGGTTCCACAAGAGCAGAGAACCAGGACCAGGTGTCCCTAAGGAACTGGAACTTAATCAGAGATGGGAAGGATTGGCAGATGTTTCCATCTAAGGCTTGGTCAAAGGCACCATGACGTGCAAAGGCCCTGTGGTGGGGTTGCTGTCCAGGAACTGAATGAAAGTCAGAGCAACTGAGCAACTGAACATTGAAGGGTGTGGTGTGAGCAGGGGCCAGTTCTTACACGATGTTGAGCTTTCTGTGTCATATTTTAGTATTTAGGAGAATTTGGGAGCCCACTGCCAAGTTTCAAGCCAGGGTAAGAATGGGGGATGGTGACTTAAATTCAACAGCAGGATGTCAGGCAACTCAGAAGAAACTTGGGTCTTGGGTAATAAGTACAAAGTGGGACCTGGGACCTAGGAAGCAAACAGAGGCTTTGTTTCGAGAACTAGGACACAAGCTTGACAGTAAAAGCAGAAAGAGAATCTTTAGGTTGTAATTAAACTAGAGATTCTTGAAACCCCACCCCTATGTCTTCTAGATCAGTGGTGGCCTGTACCTGGGTAGGGACAACTGTGTCTGCAGAGAGGGGTCAAGTGACACCAGTTGGGAACTGGTGGGCTACAGGGTGGTCATAGAGAACTGGCCACAGAGAGTTCAAGATGCTCTCAAAATCAGGGAGCCTTCTTGTAGCAACCCATTAGCTCATGGGCATGTCAGCATAGATGGCTACCTTGGATAAATATCTCCAGAAAGAAATTCCGCCCAGCACAGGGCCCAGAGGCTAGAAGATTGGGAGGATTTGTTTTGGTGGAAGAAGGTGTGGTGTCCTAGAAAGAGACAAGACCCTGGATTCTGGTCTTCATGATACCATTCCTCATCTCTTTATTCATGTAAAAAATTTTTTCTAATATTTCCTAAGCCCTGCCCTCAGGACCTTTAAAATCTGATAGTAATGATATGACAGTCATATGGACTTATTTTTAATACTTCTATTTATTTAATAAAAGCAGTTAAGGTCATTCAGGAGAAAAGTTTATTTCATTTTGATGGAAATTGAGAGAATCTTCATGGAAGAGTTCGCATTTGAATGGGCCTTGAAGGATGGAAAGGGCAGGACACCCCAATGTGGCATCTGGAACATGTCACTTATCCTTCCAATGTCAAAGTTTCTGTCTAGATCTGTAAAATGAAGAAGCTGGAATCTAAGTATGTACATTAATCAACTTTTAGTGAGTACCTTTTAAAAGGCAGAGAGTGGGAAAGATACAAGGGGTAAAATGATGGAGTGTGTGGGATAGCACAGCAAACAGATCCCAAAGACATGGCAAGATGAAGTGTGGGAGGACCACTTACGGAGCCCTCTGCTTATCAGCTCCCGCCTTTCCCAGCCAGGACGCCAAATCTGTTTCAGCACCACGGCCAGCGCCTCCTGGGCGTCATGCTAGGTGAGGCAACCGCTGAACTGTTTCTTTAGAATCTAGACACGTTTACAGCATTTATGCCTAGTCTTGAGTTGTTTTACAAACACGACAAACACCATCATGTCTGCTAAAGGCAAAAGCAGAGAGTGGAAAGTTCTAGCAAGAAAAAACAGCATGATTATGGAGGCAATAAAAAATAGGAACCATGACATAATGGTAGTGAACAGTGGTAAATGCCGTGGCCCGTATGGGATGATCTGATTGAAGGGATGCTTCTGAAGGGCAGTCAGCACATCTTGCTAGACATGAGAGACGGTGTGTCCCTGCACTGTCACTCAGAAAAAATAATATCAGCAGTACTGGAGCATTTGAGATTCCCCAGAAAATTTCTAAGCGCTCTGTTGATACATTAATGTGTTTGTTCTTCACAAAAATATTTGGGATGTGGGTGCTGTTATTATCATTATCTCCTTTTTATAGGCACAGAAACTGAGTCATAGAGTGGTTAAGCAATTTGCCCAAGGGTATACATTATAAAAGAGCATCCCTCCAGTAAGTAAGAAGATGGAATATGTTTTGCATCTGTCTTGCATGCCAGGAATTGTTCTAACTGCCTATTTACCCATTTCTACATAATTTTATTTGGTTCTCATTAAAAGCCTATGGGGTAGGCTATAATTATGGCTCTCACTCTGAGATTGAAAGAAGGTAAATAACATGTCCAAGGAGCTGGAGCAGGGAAGGGAATCCAGCCTTCCTAATTCCAGAACCTTGTCTCACCTAGGAGGATAGGAAAGCAGGAGGGTGTTTATGGAGAGCAGAGGACCGATCTGAGTCTCAAGAGGT
This sequence comes from Galagoides demidoff, assembly GCA_963574575.1. NCBI lineage: Eukaryota > Metazoa > Chordata > Mammalia > Primates > Galagidae > Galagoides > Galagoides demidoff. The sequence continues at coordinate 38,753 of CAUYQV010172189.1, read as the reverse complement.
AAACCTGAATGTCTTTGTCGCTGAAGACGCAGGAGAATCTGAGGTTTTCATAGAATTTCCCCCCAGCTTCCTCTCTCTGCTTCAAAGGGGTACAGATCTAGGGGCTCTGGTGAGCTGTCTGGGGCTTTTGAAGCAAAGAGTGAACCAGCCTGGGATCCTAGAGGCTGGCTCTGGTGTGTGCCCAACTGCTGACTGCAGGGAAATTATTTTTACTTCAACAAGTCTGTTTTCTCATCTGGAAAATAGGGGAAATAAGAGAGATCTGCTTCCCACTTACTTCACATCAGTGTTCTTCAGATGAAAGGTTGAGTTATGCAGAACACCGAGTCCCCATTGCTATGGGGGCGGTTCCAAGCCTGAATGACTGACATCTGCAAATTCATTCATTCTCTCACTCACAGATTCAGTTATGGGATCACAGACTCCTATGGTAGCTCACTGTATCACCTCCCGCAAAGCAAGAGTCCCATCCAAAGTATCCCTGAGTTAGCCTTTGCGTGAGCACCTCCAGTGATACCTAGATGCTAGCCTCTCGAAGATATTATTTCCATTGTTTAAAAAAGTGTCGATGGAGAAAGTCATTCTTTCATCTAGCTGGCGGTTTCCCCCTCAGTAGCTTTCTCCTTCTACTCTTCATTTATTCATTTTAGACATGGCAATTGACGGCTGTCCTAGCCATGTGCTGGGCACTGTGAAGGACACAATAGAAGCAGTCACTGACTTCGACCTTGAGGATATTCTAACATGTTTGTGGATATAGCACGGACATTCCTAGAGATCAACATAAGATATGAAAATAACAAGAGTTATCGGAAAGCTGAGTCCTATTAGGAGCGACAATTCCTGAGAGCATCAAGGGGAAGGGGGAGTGGGGATGGACTGAGTGGCTGAGAAGATCTGCTGAGGTGAAATTTCAGAAGAGTCTCAAAAGAAGAGTAAGATTTGAACAGCATCATTCCTGCAGTGCGAGGAGGAGAAGGGTCAGACCCAGATCCATACTTAACTGTGTTTTCTTCACACTTAAACCATGAGAGACAGCTAAACAGAATTCAGGGGTCCTCAAACGTTTTAAACAGGGGGCCAGTTCACCGTCCCTCAGACCGTTGGAGGGCCAGACTGCGGGCCCCAGGATGAGTCAGGCTGCTAAGCAGGATAGGCAGTGGCGGCAAAAACACGCAGAGGGCCAGAAAAATGTCCTAAGCGGGCCGCATGTGGCCCACGGGCCATAGTTTGAGGACCCCTGGTTGTGCGGAGGCAACAATGGCAGCTCCAGAGACTATGGGACTAACTGGAAGGTGGTGTGTCCAGTGGTTAAAATCTGGAAATTAAGAGTCACACTGGCTGGGCAAATCCCTGCTCTGACGGCCTGGGGCAGAGTCCTTAGCATTTCTGAGCCTTTGTTTCTCCCTCTATAAACAAGTCAATAACTTTACTCACAGGGTTGCTGTGAGAGTAAAATGAGAGACACAGGCAGTTGGAGTGCTCAGCACAGATCAAGGCGTGTGTCGAGCAGTTGGTGAACGTGAACTGCTATAGTTGTGTTTGAAGTTTCTGTTATTTCACCTGTCCTGGAGGTAAGGTGGAGCCCTAATCCCCCCTAAGCCTCAGGTTAGCGTATTTTTCTTTCCTGAGCAGAGACCATTTATCTCAGACTTGCACTGACAGCTGGGCTACTCTCCTTTGATTGCAGATCCCTTTCTGGCGGGTAATGACACAGGAAATAGCCATGAGACCTCTTAGCTAAAGGAAAGAGGCAAAAACCAACAGACCGGAGTGAGAAAATGGAGTCATTCATTTCTGCTGTGCCGCTGACCTTGGGTAAGTCTCTTGCCTTCTTCTGCCCCATTTTCCTCTTTTCCCAAGTGTAGGTTTCTGTCCTGGTAACCAACAAGGGCTGGCTCCTCTGTGCTCCTGTGAGTCTGGCTGCCATCTCCGGCCCAGAAACGTGTCTGCCAATCACTGTGGCTGGTCACTATAGGAAGCATAATCATTATTTGAATCAACTCTTGTATTTATCTAGCACTTTGTACACTTCATGAAGCTTTCCCCTCTATTATCGTACCTGCATCTCATCCCAGCCCCATAAGATAATCAGGCAGCTACTCTTTGAGAGATGGGGAGACTGAGTCTAGACAGAAGTGGATGGCTATTGCCTCAGAGCCATGGAGTCTCTTGGTTTGGGCTTTCCATCCCTGGGATGAAATCATCCTAGGGAAATCTTGAAAACAAGAATGCTATTTTGTAAATTGAAAGCTTTTCTTTCTCCAAGTGAAACACTCTATTTAATTTTTCCTCTAGCGTCAATTTTTGTCCCTAAACCTTTTTCATTGTTGATGCCAAAATTTCAGGTTGCTTGCAGTACAGATATTAATTTAACTAATGAGACTTGAAAACGATCTGATCACAATTTTCAATTATTACTGCAATATAGAAATTAAAGAAACAGACGTTCTTGTGATACTTCACTCAGAAGAATGGTCTCCAGTTCCATCCAGGTTGCTACAAAAGATACTAGATTGCCATTTTTTTTTTTAATGGCTGAGTAGTACTTGGTGGTACATATACCACATTTTATTAATTAATTCATGTATTGATGGGCACTTGGGTTGTTTCCACATCTTTGCATTGTGAATTGTGTTGCTGTAAACATTTGAGTGCAAGTATCTTTTTGATAAAACATCTTTTTTCCACATGTACTGAATACTTAATTGGAACCAGCTCATTAACACTTATGTATACAAATGGACATAAAACTCAACATAAATCTAGTGGGGGCAAAGGGGAGGGCACAGGATAAATTCACACCTAAATGGTGCAATCCACATATTCTAGGTGAATGGCACACTTATAACATCAACTTAAGTCGTACAAATGCAAATTATGTAACTGAAAATGTGTGTGCCCCTGTATTACTCTGAAATAAAAAGTAAATGAATAAATACATTTAAAGGCAGAATTCGAAGACTGTATAGATAGTATGAAAAAAATAAAGACAAGCAAAAAAAAAAAGAGAAAAGAAACGTACAGAGTTCGATAACAAAGCAGTATCAGATATTCCTCATAGAGAGAGTTCTGAGACCCTTGGATGGAAGGGAAGGTTAAATAGGTATGTTGAGCTGAAATACGTGAAAACATGATGAATGCTTGAACACTTGTGATATTGCTGCCCTAAAATGTAAGGTTTACAATTATGAAGCCTGGGACACATGGAGTAGGTTGTGAGGTGGGTCTTCATCACTTACCAGATGAGTGACATGGGAGAGTCCATTTAATCGCCACTTTATTACCTTTAAAGTGTGATACCAATAGTACCTACATCTCCGAGTTAGGTTGCAGATGGAGTAAGACTATTAGTTCAGAGTATGCTTCATAATGTTTGGAGCACACAAATGGTAGAGAGTGAGCCAGACACGATCATGGGGGCTGACAGGCATGGTTAGGCTATTCTGGACTGGTTTGGGTTAGGCTGACCTGGGCTATTGTGGGAATGAGGCTGATTAAGACCTTGCAGGTGGGTGGTTATCAAAATCTTGTAGGTGGGTTGTCTTCAAGACCTTGCAGGTAGGTTGTTTCGAGAATAGAGTTAATTAAGATCCTGGGAGACTTCCAAGAAGCTGCTGATTCTCCTCAAAGTCGTGTATAAAACCCCCAAACTGCACTTCCCACAGAGCTGCAGTCACTAGGACAGGGCCCAGCCTGCTGTTCCAGTGGTTAATAAACTTTCCTTTTCTTGCTAAAACTCTATTCCCTGTTTTCAATTATTTTTGTGACCACCACACTACTTTGACACTAAGAATTCAGAAAGATTAGCTGCCGTTAACATGAGTTTAGGAGCTAGGAGCCCATGCACCTGCCACTGCACTTGTGTGTTAAGGTCCCCAGGGCCTCTGCACTTCAGCCCAGGCCCCCAGCTGGGTTTGTGACCTGCATATGGAACTGCCTGTTCAACATCTCCTCCCACAAGTCTTACAGGAACATGGATCTCAACAGGCCGCTCTCAAGCTACCTTATCCCCCAGTCGTCTTTGCCTCCATTAATAGCCTTACTCTCCACCCTGATGCTCAGTTAAGAACCTGAGAACGAGCCTAGACTGTTGCCTCTTTACCCTGCTGCTCAACCCAGCAAGCACCAGTCCTGTTAATGCCTTCTCCTGCCCATCTTTCATCTCTTCCTATTTTCTTTTACATCTATTGCTGTCACGCTGCGACAATCACTGTGTCTCACTTCCTAAAGATGATGTACAAATGGCCAACAGGTAAATTAAAAGGTGCCCAGGTCGCTCATGATAAGGCAAATGTAAATTAACACCATAAGGAGTGAGCCCCTTAGTCCTGTTAGAGTGGCTATTATGAAAAAGACAAGAGATAACAAATGTTGGCAAGGGTGTGGGAAAAATGGAATCCTTGTAGACTGTTGGTGGGAATGTAAATTGGTGCAGCCACTATGGGAAACAATACAGAGGTTCCCCAAACATTAGCAACAGAAGTGCCGCGTGACTTAGACATCCCTCTGCTGGACAAACGCCCAGAGGAAAGGACATCGGCCCCCTGTAGAGATATCTGCACTTCTAGGTTCACTGCAGCATTACAGCCAATGATAGGGAAACAGTAGTCAAGATCTGGAAACATTCTAAGTGTCTGTCAACAGATGAATAAATTTAAAGACATTGCAGTATAGGCTGGGTGTAGTGGCTCATGCCTGTAATCCTAGTGCTCTGGAAGGCTGAGGTGGATCCCTTGAGCTCAGGAGTTCAAGACCAGCCTGAGCAAGACTGAGATCTGTCTCTACTAAAAATAGAAAAATTATCTGGGCATGGTGGTGGGTGCCTGTAGACCCAGCTAGCTACTCAGGAGGCTGAGGCAGGAGGATGGCTTGAGGCCAGGAGTTTGAGGTTGCTGTGAGCTGTGATGATGCCACTGCACACTAACCCGGGCAATCAATAGAGTGAGACTGTATCTCAAAACAAACCAAAACCAACCGAACGACAACAATAACAAAAAACCCTTGAAATTAAAAAACTTTGCAGTATATTCCTACATACAATGGTATACTATTCAACCTTAGAAAAGAAGGAGATGCCGCCATGTGCCTTCTGACAGCACAGATGAACCTGGAGGACTTTGTGCTGAGTGGTATAAGCCAGAACCGGAAAGGAAAAGTACCGCAGAATCTCACTTATGTGTAGAATCCAATAAAAAAGTCAAGTGAATAGACGCAGAGAGTAGAACGGCAGTGATCAGGGTGGGGACTGGGGGAAATGGGGAGAGAGAGGCCAAAGGCGGGAAACTTACAGTGATCAGTCAAGAGACCCACTCTACAGCACGAGAATGATAGTTAACGGTATTCTATCACATACTGAAAATTCGCTGAGAGGGGATTTTTAGGTGCTCTTCACACAGACATGTACACGCAGGGTAACTGTGGAAGGTGATAGGTTAGTTTGCTTAACTGTAGTAATAATTTTACTATGTATATTTGTATCAAAACAGCATGATGGATAACTTAAATACACAGAATAGAAAATTTTAAGGGAAAGAAGCCAAGGAAACAACAGTGAAAAGGAACCGCTATTTCTCACTTGGAGCCCTGTCATCCTCTCTCTTATTCCCTCGGGGCTCTCTCTAATTCATTTGCACAATCAGCCACATGGCGCTGTGAAGTCCCAGGGGACTTGTTTGTACCCTTAAAATCCCCCCTTCAACATCAGTGAATTTCTGACCAGAGTCCTGTAATTTTCACCAACCTGCTCTTGCCCTTCTACTGTGATTTCATCCCTTGGCTCTGGGTAGATTTTTGTTTGTTGTTTTGCTATGTTCTTAAAATTAATAAACTTTATTATTTAGAACCGTTCTATGTTTACAGTAAAATTGAGCATATATTACAGAGTCCCCCTATGCATCCCCTCCACTATCATTAATATCTCACATGAGTGAGATATTTGTAAGATTGATGAACCAATATTGATACATTATTAGTCAACTGATAAGAATAGATACCACACTTGATCTTAGCCTGAAGGCTGAACAGCAACGATGCGTCATTATCCACTCAAGCTCATACTTTTCTTTTGCGTTGTGAAGTTCTATGGGTCTGGTAGATGATTTGTATCACTAAAATTCCCGTCTATTCATGCCGACTTATCTCCTCCCACACCCTAGGAACCCCCGATTTTTGTGTTTTCTCTATCATTTTGCTTTTTCCATAATGTCACTGAGTTGGAAGAATACAGAATGTAGGCTTTTCAGATTGGATTCTTGAATACCAACATGCATTCAAAGTTCCTCTCTTTTTTTGGTGGCCTCATGGCTCATTTGTACTGATTGCTAAATATTATTACATTATATGGCTGTCCCACCGCTTATTCATTCATTCACTTTTTGAAAAATTCCCGGTTGCTTCCAGTGTTTGGAAATTATGAATAAGGCTGCTATAAATATTCGTATGCAAGTTTCTGTGTGGACATAAGATTTCAACACATTGGTAGGAGAATTTGGTTGCAAGATTATATGGTAAGATTAACTTTGTGAGAAACTACCATACCATCTTTAAAAGTGGCCGTACCATGTTGCAGTCCTTTCAACAATGAATAACCGGCCCTTTTGTTCCATATCCTTGTCGGCATTTGGTGTAGTCAATTTTTGGATTTCAGCCACTCTAAGAAGTGTGTAGTGGTATGCCATTATCATTTTAATTTGCAAGTCCCTAATGACGTATGATATGGAGCATCTTTTCACATGCTCAGTTGTCATTTGTTTATGTCTTTGATAAGGAATATATATGTTCTTTTGCTTATTTTTAAAATCTTGTTATTTTTTTCTTTCTTTCTTTCTTTTTGAGACAGAGTCTTACTATGCTGCCCTTGGTAGAGTGCTGTGGCATCACAGCTCACAGCAACCTCAAACTGTTGGGCTTAAGCGATTCTCTTGCCTCAGCCTCCCAAGTAGCTGGGACTACAGGTGCCCACCACAACACCCGGCTATTTTTTGTTGTAGTTGTCATTGTTCTTTTAGCAGACATGGGCTGGTTTCAAACCTGCCAGCTCTAGTATATGTGGCTGGCACCCTAACCACTGAGCTACGGGTGCCGAGCCCCTTGTTATTTTGTTATTGATGAGTTTTAAGAGTTCTTTGTATATCTTGGAGATGAGTACTTTATCAGATGTGTATTTTGTAAATATTTTCTCTTTGTCTATGGATTGCCTTTGCAATCTCTTAATAGTGTCTTTCACGAGTAGAAGTTCTTAATTTTTATGAAATGCGACTTGTCTTTTTTTTCTGTCATGAATCTTGCTGTTAGTGTTGTATCTCTAAAGTTGAAGTTAAATCCAAGGTCTAGATTTTCTCCAGTGTTATGTGTGAGAATTTTTATGATTTTGAAATTTACATTCAGGCCTGTGATGCACTTGATCCACTCTTGCAAGTTGGGGCAGGTCAATGTCTAGGTTCATGTTTTGCATGTGGGTGTCCAGTTGTCCCACCACTGTGTGTTGAAAAGGCCACCCTTTCTCCATAGAGTTGCCTTTGCTCTTTTGTCAAAGATCAGTTGAGTGTATTTGCCTGGGTCTGTTCCTGAGATCCCTATTCTGTGCCAGTGATCTATTTGTCTGTTCTTTCACCAATACAATACTGTTTGGACTACTTTAGATTTGCTTTAAGTTGTACAGTCAGATAGTGTCAGTTATCTGATTTTGTTATTCTTTGTTCTAGAGTTTTTGACAACTCTAGTACATATCTGTCTTCCTGAAGGTTGCCTCGTTCAGAGTGTAGGTGACCTTAGTTCTTCATTCCATAAGAAAATTCCAAAAATTTCTTTTTACTTCTGCCCTAGTCAGGTAGCAATATTTTCTCGCACACCTCAACTCTTATATGTGGAATAAAACATATGCAATGTCTACGTAGGATATGGAGCCTACAGAGTTGGAGGCTCCTAGCAGTATTTAGTAAGACTCTCAGTGCTGTTCTAATTTTTCTCAGCTGCTTTTTATTTTAATTCATTCCAACATTCTCTTTTCTTTTGCACTCCCACTGCGATGACTTTATTGAGCAGATGTCTTCATCTGAGCAGATGTCTATACCGAACTTTCTGAGATGACTCTGAGCTCCCTCTTGGGAGTCTGTCACTAACTTAACCCATTATAATGGGCACCGTGAGTTGCCATTTTTCTTTTGGCACACTCTACCAATCACTTGCCTATGTCCAATTTTGTTGTCTGCTGTATTGGGTCACACTAACCTGATGTAGAGTTTACAAAGAGTTTTAACATGTGTTATTCTATGTGACTAATTCTGCGAGTTAGAAAGTATATCATTTCTCATTTTATACCTGAGAAAACTAAGACACAGGAAAGTTATGCTTCCTGCTCAAAGTGACACAGCTGGGAAATGGTGGAGCCAGGATCGGAGCAGAGCTGTATCTAGCTTAGAAGCATGTTGTCCTCCTGTTTACTCTAGAGGTATTTTCTTGGTTCTTAAGTACTTACCAGATGCTGTTCTAGAGGGCAGAGAAGGTCAGAATGGGGCTCTGGGTATATGTCGGTGAATGAGACAGGCAGGGCATCTGCCCTATGGATCTTAAATTCTCACCATCATAACTGTATCATGCAGATCTTCTTAATAGGATCTTGATCCCATGACTAGAAGGTGGTTGTGTCCTGCATAGTAACATCTATTCATGAAGAAGATGTTTTACCCTTTATAATAACAAAAGCCAGCACTTGTGAAGGCTACATTATGTGCCAAGCATTGTGAGACGTGTTTTCTATGCATCTTCTAATTTGTCTTCACAATGACCCCCTGAGGCGGGTATTATTGTCATCATTTCACAGATGAAAAAAATCGAGGCTTGAGACTTTTGAAAATCATAATCAAAGCAATCAAATTGGTTTTTAATATATGCATCCATCAGCAGAACATGGAAATGCCTGTTTCCTTTTATACTGGCTAACTTCTTTTACATTTTTTTAAAAGTTTCAAAATATTTATGGGTACACATGCTTTTATGTCATACTGGTCAATTTTACAGTTGTGAAGTGTGGGATTTCAGGTGTACCCATCACCTTGATAGTATACATTGTATCCAATAGGTAATTTTTTATCACTCCCTTCTCCCTTTCTTAATCTCTCCCCCTCTGAATCTTCAATGTCCATTATAACACCTGTATGACCGTGCATACCCATAGCCCAGCTCCCAGTCGTAAGTGAGAACGTGTGCTATTTGTTTTTCTGGTCCTGAGTTACTCAAGATAATGGTCTCTAGTTACATCTAAGTTGCTGTAAAAGACATGATTTCATTCTTTTTTTATCGCCAACCAAAATAGTACTATAGTGTGTGTGTGTGTGTGTTGACAAATCTGTAATAAAATCTATTGAGGGGCATTTAGGTCGATTCCACATCTTTGCAATTGTGAATTATGCTGTGATAGACACTTGAGAGCAGGTGTATTTTTGATATAATGACTTCTTTTCCTTTCAGGAGACACCTGGTCGTTGGATTGCTGGATTAAATGGTAAGTCTACTTTTAGTTCTTTGAGGAATCTCCATGCTGTTTTAAATAGAGGTTGTACTCATTAGCATTCCCACCAGCACTGTATAAGCCCTCCCTTTCATCACATCTGTGCTAACATCTATTGTTTTTTGACTTTTTAATAATAACCATTCTGACAAGGGTAAGGTGGCATCTCAGTGTGAGTTTATTTCCCTGATGGTTAGTGACGTGGAGCATTTTTTTATGTGTTTGATGGTCATTTGTTTATCGCCTTGTGGAAAATGTCTGTTCATGTCTTTTGCCAACTTTTAATGAATTTATTTTGTGTTTTTTTTGTTTGTTTTACTTGATCATGAGTTTCTTGCAGATTCTTGATGTTAGTCCTTTGTTGAATATGTAGTTTGTAAATATTTTCTCCTATTTTGTAGGTTGTCTAGTTATTGATTATTTCTTTGGCAGTGCAAAATATTTTCAGTTTAATTAAGCTAGATTTATTTATTTTTGTTGTGCTAGGCCTACGTAGGAAGAGTTTTACCTAGATTTTCTTCTAGAATTTTGTGGTTTCAGGTCTTGCATTTTAAATCCATCTTGAGTTAATTTTTGTGTATAGTGAGAGCTAGGGATCCAGTTTTGTTCTTCTGCATGTGGCTATCCAATTTTCTTAGCACCATTTAATGGATAGGGTACGCTTTCCCCACCACATATTTTTGTCTGCTTTTTCAAAGATCAGTTGGTTGTAGATAGATGGTTTTATTTCTGGGCTCCCTTATAGGCAAAATGCCTGTATGCCTCTGGCCAAAAAAGCCATTTGAGAGAGAACAGTGAAAAGACTTTGTGCAGGCATAATTGTGAGAAACTGAGGCAGAATCCACATGGCCAGTTGGTTGTGGGCCTAACTTGGTGTTAAGGAATTAAGGTTGACTTTATAAGGCCAATAAAAAAGCCCTTTGGAAAACTGGCCAGATACCCATCAGTAACCTTTCCTGATCTGTGGTAAGTGATGAAGGTCTCTTGCTGACGGGTCCGGGAATGGAAATGTGCTCGGGGGACTTCAAGAGAAAAAGAATTTACTCAATGCATATCTAATGGCACAGATGAAACCTGGGCTCATGAAAGGCTTTTGAGAAGTCCAGCCTGAAAATTTCTTATAAAAGCTTCCAGCAAAAACCCCAAGAAGTTTCTTTATGCCTAGCTTCAAAGTAACAGCCTCCAAATGGCAAGGTCAGCAAGAGCAGGTATTCAATCTGCCTTCTTCCCCCATAGCCTCAGGCTTCATCAGATAAGAACAAAGAAAGTAATGACTGACAACATGTTCTCCATTAAGTTATGTTAAACTGGGTTATGTTGAAAGGGTTATGCTTAAAGGTGTATGTTGGGTGGATTATTAGATGACTAGGAAGGAGCTACTTACAGGGCGGGTGGTCACAAGATGTTTAAATGGATTAATGAAGTCACTGATGTCCAATGTGCATGTGCAGAGGGATTGTAATGAATGTTAATGAGGTCATTGCTGTACAGTGCACATGCACAAGATTGATTATATAAACCAACAGTAAATAAAGAAAGCTTGCCATTTTGCCTGAGCGAGCAGATGGTCACCTTTATTTAAAACACAATTTCAATAAGCGTGCTTATTCTTCATGACATCGCTTTTCTGTGAGACCCTAATGGCAACACCCTTACTGCAACACTCCCTATTCTGTCCCATTGACCTATACCAGGCTGTTTTGGTTACTATATCTTTTGTAGTATAATCTGAAGTCAGGTAATGTGATATGTACACATTTTTTCTTTCTACTTAGGATTGCTTTGGCTATATGGTCTCTTTTATTGTTCCATAGGAAATTTAGGATTGTTTTCCTAATTCTGTCAAAAAATGATGTTGATAGTTTGATAGGGCTTTTGTCAAATCTGTAGATTATTTTGGGAAGTATGGCCATTTTAACAATGTTGATTCTTCTCATACATAAGCTTGGGATGCTTTTCCATTTGCTTGTGTCATCTGTGATTTCTTTCTGTGTATAATATAGTTTTTGTAGACATTTTTTCCTCCTTGGTTAAGTGTATGCCTAGGTATTTTATTATTTTTTTGAAGCTGTCATAAACGAGATCAAGTTCTTCATTTGAGACTCAGCTTGGTTTTTATTAGAAATGCTACTGATTTATGTGCATTGGTTTTGTAACCAAAGACTTTACTGAATTTATTTTTATAGGAGTCTTTTGGTGGAGTCTTTAGGGTTTTTTAGGTATAAGATTATGTCATTGACAAATAAGGATAGTATGACTTTCTCTTTCCCAATTTGGATATCTTTTATTTCATTTTCTTGCCTAATTGTTAGGGCTAGAACTTCCAGTTATATACTGAATAGAAGTGATAAAAGTGGGTATCCTTGTCCTATTCCAGTTCTTGGGGGTAATGTTTACAAAACTTCCTCGTTTATTATGATGTTTGCTGTTGGTTTGTTGTGTATGCCCTTTATTATTTTGATGTATGCTTCTTCTATGCCTAGTTTGTTAAGGGTTTTTGCCTTGAAGGAATACTAAATTTTATCACGTGATTTTTCTGTATCTATTGTGATGATCATATGGTTTTTGTTTTTAATTTTGTTTATGTTGTGAATCAAATTTATTGATTTGTAAATGTTGAACCATCCCTGGCATAAAACTCAATGGATCACGCTGAGTTACCTTTACGATGTACTTACCAAAGAGAAAAAAAAGTGCTTCATTGGTATATGCAGCTAGTTAAATTAGAGTTGGATTTAGGATCTGCCTCCAAAACTTGTGATCTTAGAAACTCACTGTTAAGAGAAATTTTATTGCTTGATGTAGAAAAATAGAAAAGGTAGGAGATACATTTAAGAGATAAAACCATCCTGACTGGACTTCTGTAGGAACTTTACCCCTTTTTATTCCCTTTCTTATGACTTCTAACAACTCTAGGGTATAACTCCTCTCTTGAGATGGTACTATGAGATTAAAACAAAGTAAAAATCAGGTTGACACAGTGATTTTTAATATAGTTACAAAAGAAAATGCAAATGTAAACTGTTAACACATCTAAGACTAAATAACCCCCTGGCTGGGTGCAGTGGTTTATGCCTGTAATCCTAGCAGTCTGGAATGCCAAAGCAGGTGAATTACTTGAACTCACAGGTTCAAGGCCAGCCTGAGCGAGAGCGAGACCCCCATCTCTAAAAATAGCTGGGTGTTATGGAGGGCACTTGTAGTCCCAGCTACTCAGGAAGCTGAGGCAAGAGAATTGCTTGAGTCTAAGAGTTTGAGGTTGCTGTGAGCTATGATGCCATGGCACTCTCTCAAGGGGAGACAAAGTGAGACTGTCTCAAAGAAAAAAAAATGACTAACCTTCAAATTCTTTCAACAAAACTAGAAAATTGGTGAAGAAGCATTTAAGAGGATGGAAGTATACTTTTATCTTCATTATAGAAGAGAATAATCATGATTTCATTCTTGAAGTTAATAGTAAAAACTACAGATTTAAATATTTTTTAATGTACAAGAGATTTAACGTTAAAGATATACTTATCTCCTCTTTTCAACATCCCACTAAAGGAAAAATGTTTCACAACTAGGAGCAGAATAGAAGAAAACTCATTAGCAGATGAAGTACTTAAAGAAATGGGAAGGAAGAAGCAGCAACTAATAACACATGGTAGAAAGCTTGAATGAATACTTAATTGGAAAAAGAAGTTAAACAAAATTGAGAATTGAGAACTTGGCTCAAACATGCGGGGATTTCAAAAGACAGGCAGTTAGAAAACTCAGGTTAAGAAAGCAGAAACTCAGTGAAAAAAGAAACGCAATCACAATAATTACTACTTCAGTAGTGAAACATATTTTACAACGTCCTAGAAACAATAAAGCCATTTATTGATTTTCACGTTTTTAAGATTAACCTGAAAGCAAAGCATTAAAGACATAACTATGGTTTAAAAATGTAAATATCATTTATTTTGGCCATATACGAGCAAGAATAAAGATAAAAATTATTGGTAGTCAAAGGGAGCACAAAGAATGATTAAAGGAAAGGTATGGAATACTTGATGCAATGAAAAATAAACATTTTAGATTTTGGTCAGAGCTTAAAAGTAACTAATGAGAAGTTTCTCCAGCACGGTATTGATTATTGCCTGTTATCTTGGCATACATGTTAATAGCATTCTTTTTCTTTAAAAAAATGAAGTTCTAATTAGTGGTAAATTCCTGTTGACAATTCCACCAACAGAAGAACTATAAATAACATATGGTTTGATGGATAAGTATATACAGAAAGAGATCCATAAATGAAGTTTAAAATTTTATACATGGGTTTGTGTTTAGGTGGAATTGATGACCAGACAGAAATGTTAAAAGAATGTGAAGTAGTTCCTATCATAAAGCAAAAGCCACAAAGCTAGGGACTTTATTTTATTCCTCACTCTGTCTCCTTCATCCAGAAGAGTGCCTGCCTTTAATTAAATATTTGTTTAATAAATAACATGGAGATACATATGCTAGCAAAAAGCACGGCAGTAATATAGACAGTTACTTTCAATCCTATTCATATATAATTTAGATATTTTTTCATTTAAGGCATAGTATATTTACTCCCAACTTAAAAATTTGCTACATGCATAGACTTTGTAGAATGCGGGATAATATTTAACAAAATTCACCTGTAACTACACTATTCCAATATGATGAACTTTAAACGTATATTTATTTTTATATAATGTATGATTTTATTAATAGAATAACATACTATTTTGTAGTATGTACTTAAGTTTCTCATCAACCATGCACTCTGACCGAGACCATAACATCCCCAGCTCTCTTGGTTACAAATCAACTCTATTTAAAGGAATGAAGATGAATAAATATATATTTATGAGACACTTGGTTATTTACCAGATATTATTATTATGAGTGTTTGGAGTACATCAATGAACAAAACAAAGGACTTTGTACTCTTGAAGCTACATTCTCATTCTTAGAAGGCCTTAGTCTCTCTTTACTAGCTGATCTTAAGGCCCTGTACAAACAAGAAATGAAAGCTAAGACCAAGGAGAGGGGCCTGCCAGGTATTAAAGATAGGCCCTGGGGCGATGCCTGTGGCTCAAAGGGGTAGGGCACCAGCCCCATATGCTGGTGGTGGTAGGTCAAACTCAGCCCTGGCCAAAAACTGGAAAAAAAAAGAAAAAAGATAGACCCTAAGTAGGATATGTTCCATGGTGCATATTGCAAGGGTACATGTTGGATCTATTAAGTACAGAGTATAAATGTCTTAACATAGTAATTAAGTAAATGAGGTGAGGGATATAGTAACCATTACAATGTAAGCATTCCAAATTGTATATGAAATCAGAACATTGTACCCTATAAATGCATTAATGTATACATGATCTACCTCTTTATGATTTAATAATAAAAAAATAAAGATAGGCCCTAACAAACACAGAGAGTGATGACAGGGAGATATATTGGTTCAAAGAAATTAAGAAAATTTTAGGTTGGGTGAGGTGGCTCATACCTGTAATCCTAGCACTCTGGGAGGCCGAGGTGGGTGGATTGCCTGAGCTCACCTGTGAGACCAGCCTGAGCAAGAGTGAGACACTGTCTCTAAAAATAGCTGGGTGTTGTGGTGGGTGCCTGTAGTCCCAGCTACTTGGGAGGGTGAGGCAAGAGGATCACTTGAGCCCAAGGGTTTGCTGTGAGCTCTGATGCCACGGTAGTCTACCAAGGGTGACAAAGTGAGACTCTGTCTTAAAAAAAAAAAATAAAAAAGAAAGAAAGAAGATTTCAGAACACGGAGCTAACACTAAATCAGCTAGACCTACGAAATTTCTACGGATTACTCCATTCATAACAGCAGAATGCAGTTGGCTGTCCTCATCCATGGTTCCATATCCATTAATTCAACCATGGATTAAATATACTTTCAAAAAAACAATTAAAAATAACCATACAGAAGTAACAAATAAAAAGTACAGATAATAACTATTTACATAGCAATTACATTGTACCACTGAATGGCGTGAACAGCACTGATTTGAATTGCATGGGTCCACCTGTATGTGAATTTTTTTTAAGAAATGTGTTGGAAATATTTTTGGAGATTTGCAACAATTTGCAAAACCTCAAAGATAAACTGCATAGCCTAGAAATGTTGAAAAAAATTAAGAAAAATGTATGTAATCGGTCTCTCTCACCTTCTCTTCATCCTGAGGGACCCACTTCCAACTCTCTTTGGAAGTACTCTAAAGTTTCTCTTTATTCTTCCTAAATAAAATCTCTCTTTGTTACCCTGAAAAAAAAAGTACGTAGTTAACACATAAAATATATGTAGATGCTTGTCTATTTTATCATTTACTACCATAAAATGTACACAAATCTATTATGAAAAGTTAGAATGTATCGAAATGTACACACACAAACCCAGGCTGTACATGGTGCCATTTGTGTTGGGAGAAATGTAAACAAATGTAAAGATGACATATTAAATCAGAACTGCCTGACATTGACTGTCGTACATACTGTACTATTATAATAATTTTGCTCCTGTTGTTCCTGCAGTGAGCTCAGGTGATGCTAATCATCACCATATAAGCAGTTTGCCTCCCCAGCAAATTGCATATCACAGTAAGAAGTCAACTCTTGCAGTTCTCTGGTATTTTCCATGATAAGTGCAATAGTGTAAACCTCCAGTAAGATCATGGAACCCATATGAGGGGCCACTAATGATGCTAGAAGTGCTCCCAAGAAGGATAAAAAAGTTAGGACATAATAAAAGCTAAATTGCTTGATATGTGCCATACTTAAAGGTCGGCAGCTGTGGTTGCCTAGCATTTCAAGAAAAATGAATCCAGCATAAAGACCATTGTAATGAGAGAGAGAGAGAGAGAAGAATATTCTTGAAGTTGTCACTACAGCTATTCCAGCAAGGTATAAAAACCTTGCACTTTCTGTGAAATACTTTTTTATTTTGTATTTCAAATGCAGCTTTTATGTGGGTGCAGGATTGCTATAAGGAAGCCATACCTATAGACTCTAATGTCATTTGAGAATAAAACAAAGTCATTATATGACATCTTAAAGCAAAAAGAAGGGGAAAGATTTAAAGACAGAATTTAATGCCAGGAAAGGATGGTTTGATAATTTCAGAAAAAGGCTTGGGGCTGGGTGTGTTGGCTTAAGCCTGTAATCCTAGCACTTCGGGAGAATGAGGTGGGAGGATTGCTTGAGGCCAAGAGTTTGAGACCAGCCTGAACAACATAGTGAGACCCTGTCCCTACATAAACCAGAAAAAATTAACCAGAAATGGTGATGCACACCCAGTAGTCCCTCCTGAGGCATGGATGCACTTGTTCATAAGAGTTCAGAAAACAGCAGCTCCAGGGTTCCGGTGGATTCTATTCTTGTGAAATGAGAGGTTAATGGGAAAAGCTGCAATCCCATTGTTGTGGGGGGTCTTGGGACTAATGCTGGTGCTCCCCGTGTCCCTCCTCATCCTCAGCTATACCATTTACTACTGGTGTGACCCACACCTTCACTGCAGTGCCTGAGACCACACTCGACTCAGGTTGGGGTTACTACACGTCTCCCTGAGAGTCTCACAATTGAGCCACAGAGGCACCACAGTAGGTCACCTGAGTTCCATATATATTCTCTCCTGTCCCCTTTTGTTAACATAATCCTACCTCCTCCTGCTTATCAAACTTCCTTAATCCTGATAAGATGATGATTTCTCTCGCTTACTGGTTCCTGGATGTAATAATTTCAAAGTACCCAAGAGGCAACCATAACAAAGTTCAATAGAACCCTTTGGAAGTCCACGTACTCTATGAAAACCACTAATCCTGAAAAATCCAGTTTCATGGATGGAGAGCAAAAAAATCCCCTGTTGGATTATTGGCAGTGGTGATTAATGGGATTACTCCTGCTTACATCCCTTGGTTCTTGGGTCCCATGTATTTTTCCTATTGGGGACACAGCACCATATAAAAGCCTCTCTGATTCTATTCATATGCCATGTCCTACGTAATGACATCTCTTCCTTATAGGATATTGCCTCAAAGAAGATGACACAGCTGATCTGAAACAGCACTTCAGTTTACCAGATCATTTGATATACAGATAAAACATTGGCTCTGTCAGGCTGTCAGCTTCTGGGGGATACAGCAAGTGACAAGACCAGCGAATCCCATCATGATGGGTGGATGCCTTGTTGTGTGGGAGGCAATGCCGGTGGGCCAGGAATTTCAGTGTGCCTCTAGAATCTCTGCTGGCTGCACCCTGTAGGCTGGAAAAGCAAGCCTTTACTTAAAATATGTGTCTATTATGAGAATAAACCACTGATACCTCCCGGATGAATGGGGTCCTGTTTAGTCAACTTGCCACCAAATAGCTTGCTGTTCTTCTAAAGGAGTAGTGTCACAGCAGGCACTCCGCATGGGTCTCTTGCTGGCAGATTTAACAGTCAGAGGCATCAGTCACTGGATCAGCCTTGGTGAGTGAGAGCCCACATGGCTGGACCCATATACTTCCTCCAATTTTTCCACTGTGGTTACTTGTTCAAATTCCCCTTGTGCTAGCTCTCGGGACAGACTGACATCAACTGGCTGAGTCGTTTTCTCTGGTTGGCTCTCTCATTCCTGACAGATGCTTTCTGGTGGGCAGTCACATGAGCCTACTCTCACGTGTCCAACCAAGTTCCTCTAACTCAGGCCTTCTCATCTCTGGTCTTTCAGTTGTATTCCCTCCAGGCTCCAGACCAGCCAGCCAGGCCATGAACCTCTGCCCACTTCTCCTTTCACACAAGTGAATGACCAGATGCAACACCCAAATCTCCACCTGCTTCCAAGACTCTCCTTTGCCCTTGCCTTTGATGCCCACCTCCTGAGTAAGGCTTTAATAATGCTCCTATCTCTTTGTGGCTTCCACATACCCAGTTGACCCATTGGGAAACAAAGTTCAGACTTTTTCTTAACCGTTTCAGGAGGTCATATCAGAGTCTGTCATCTGGACACAGGCATGAGTGGAGCAAGGAGGGTCCTGGTTCAGCCAGAGAGGATGACTTGGGTATCTGGGCTATTTGTTTATGAAGTTTGCTTGTGCCTTTTGGCCCTGCTCAAGATTGGTCCACAATGTACAATTTCCATTTCATGATGGATTACTAATGGGCCCCCATAACTTTATGATGTGGTGTGACAGTCATAAAGTGATGTGGTGTGATAGATGGTCAATTTGTGTCCCATGGCCAAATGTTATGTACCTACCAGGCTCAGTATTACAATAGGAGCTATTTCTCACTAGCTCCTCAGTCTACTTGCTCCAGAACCCCAGGGACCTGGGATTGTCCTGCTGGAGCTCGCTTGCCATAAACACTACACTCCATCTCTTCCTGTCCTGTGTGTCCAATATCATGAGGTTTCTGGATTTGGTGCATTTCACTCAAACTCTGCATCCTTCCGTGACAGCTAGCATCTGGGCAGAGCAGTGTTCTAAAAGCAGGTATGCCGTGTTACCTCTAGACCCTGAAGAAGCCTAGCATAAATTGTGCTTGCTTCTTTGTAATAGGAAAGCAAAGATGTGGAAATTTATCCTTGACTTTGGAGGGATGTCACAGCATACCCCAACCACTAGACTCCTAATAAACGCACAGAAGTAGCAGGTTCCTATGTTTTTGTAGGCTTTTCCTCCCACTCTGCAGAGGTCTCCAGCATGCTAACTATCTCTCCCTCATCCTATCTGGGCAGCATAATGTCTCTGAGGTAATAGCTTAATGTGATTTTCTGTGGGGCTTCTAGATGGCCCAGCTTTCTTTAGATTCTATTATAACACAGGGTGGGAAAGTTAATATAGCCCTACAGCAAAACTGTAAGTAAATATTGTTGCCATTCCAAGTGTATGTAAACTGTTTCTGATCCTCTTTCCTGATTGCATTCTGAAAGGACACATTGGCGGAGTCGGTGAAAACACGGCAGGTGCCTGAGGTTGCATTAACCTACTCTAGAACTCGAGGCTGTAATCTAGGCTTAATAGTACTCAGAAGTCTACAGTCATTCCCCAGGATTCATGTGATTTCTGCCAGACTGGCAAATCAGCAAATTAAACAGAGTTATGATCGGGGCCATCGCCTCTGCATCCTCTGGCTGTTAAGAGCAACACTCATCTCTGCCATTCCCCCTGGGATACGGTATTGGCTTTCATTTATGTTCTTACTTAGGAAGGGCAGTGCAACCACAAGCTGTATTTTGGTCAGCACCCTATTTATTACCTGACACCCAGATACCTTCATTTTAATGGGGAAGTCCTGAGGGCAGGTCAGCTCTCCAGGCATCAGTGTCAACTCCAAGTGTGTGTCCGGTAGTCCTGATGCTGGGAATTTCCCTTCCTCTTTAGTACTGTCATCAGGGTAAATGCTCTCAGTACCTTTGAAGTAGGACTTGAGAATATTCACAGTTTATAATTGATGTGGTGTTATAGGGTCATTCCCCTGGGGACCTGGCCAACCTCATTAATTAATGGATTTTACATCTGAAAACTGGAACTTCGTGAGGGATTGTGATTTTTTTTTTTATTGGAGTGACCATCCTCAGCTTCCTGCCCATTTATTCCTGCTCTGTGTATTGTATATGTTATATATATATATATATATATATATATATTCTTTTTTCTGCCTGTTTTTTTCTGCCTGTTTTTGGCCAGGGCTGGGTTTGAACCTGCCACCTCTGGCATTTGGGGCTGGTGCCCTACTCCTTTGAGCCACAGGTGCTGCCCAAGTATATGTTATATTTTAAGAAATCTCCTCATTGTCTGCCCATCTAAATCTCTTAGGTCTCTTTTTCCCTTCCTGATACTGGTCCTTTAGGGTTTCTCTTTTTCTTGATCAACATCTGCAAGGAATTTTTTAAGGCTTTTCAATAAGTCAACTTTGGGCTTTAAAAAAATCTCTACTGTATGCTTACTTGTTATTTCATAACTTTTTGTCATTGCTTTTTTCTTTATGACTTCTTAGGTTTAAGTAAGTTCTACAGTCTTTTCAGAAGGATATATAGATCATTGGTTTCCAGGGTTTTTTTTTCCCCTTAACCAAGGTACTTAAGATATACGTTGTCCGCTAAGTATGGAAATTATTTTCATTATCATTCAGTCCAAAATACTTTCTAACTTCCATTGTGACTTCTTTGACTCAAGGGTGATGTAGAAACAGGCTGCTTCGTTTCCAATCATGTTGGGATTTTCCAGTTGCATTATTATTTCTAATACCTCACTCCTTCCCACTGTGGCCGGAGAACATGTTCTGTATAGATTCAGCCCATGAAAATTTGTAGAGACGTACTCTCCTGTTCAGCATATTATCAATTTTGATAAATATTATTTTTCTGTATGCTTTTGAAAAAATGTGCAACTTCACATTTTAAAAATATGCTTTCTATTTTTTATTTCTAAAAATAAGTAAGTACCTATTATTTTCAAACTACAGTGCTGTTTTCTGGGAATCGAGATTCATTCAAAAACCACAGTGCCAGTTCCTGAAGAACTGACGGTCTAGTTTATACCACTATTTAGGAAACAGGTTTATAAAGGTAACAAAACCACCTATAAACTAACAAAAACCTGTTAATCTTTTATTTGATTTATTCCAGCTTCCCGCCACAATATCCACTACTAATCTGAATCATCTCATTGGGGCAAACTTCCTCACCCACCGCTCTGCCACAGCCTGGCCACTGTCCTCACTTTCTCTTTCTGCATCCCCTCTCTTCGATTCAGGCTCTGTGTCCTAGGAATCTGGTTTGGACACATCAACACTTTCTCTTCCCTCTGGCTTCCTGATGGCATCTGGCTAATGGGCAATTCCAGTAGGCTATCAGATAGAAGAAGTGGTATGTTATTTTTTCTTCCCTGTGCTTTTCCTGTAGACTCACTGCAGCTGATCTTGTTCCTCAGCTGAAGATCAAGGATCCTATCAAGAAAGCCTTCTCCCTTGACTTTCTCCTTCCAGGTTCTAATAATCCCTTCGCCAGACTTTGGGCTGGGCTAGCTCCCTGGGGCTTCGCCATTGTAGTCTGGAGGGACTGTCATGGTTCTCATAACCTATCTAATAGCATCCTGGTCTGTTACATTGATGACCTTATGCTGACTGCTGTGGTTAGCAGGACATAGCAAATACCCCAAATACCTTAACCAGACACATTCATCTCAGAAGGCAGAAGGAAAATTCTGTTCAATTTCAGGGACCTGCTATATCGATGAGGTTTCTAGGATCCAGTGACACTATGCTTATCAGCATCATGCCGTTGAAGTCAGAAGCAGGTGGTTGGGCCTTATGTCATCCATGACTAAGCGTTATGCACCACTCTCAGCCTTTACTGTTTTGTGGGCAACACATATTAGATTTGGGCATGTCCCTCTGACCCATGTATTGAGTCACTCATCATGATGAAAGTTTTCAATGAGGCCCAGGGCAGATTAAGGCTCTGTGATAAGTCTAGTCTGTGGTGCAAAACATTACAAGGCTTATAGGTGCCGTGAACCCATTGATATTGGAAATATCTATAACAGTGACGTTGTAAGAAAACTCTAGCAAGTCCCAAAAGATGTTTGACACCTGGGGCTTGTACACATAATGAGGCATTCTTCTGTCACAACTATTTTCTGTTTGAAAAGCATCCACTGAATGCTGGTAGGGGCTGAGTGTCTAGACGCGAGATACCACGTGACTGTTCATCATGACCTTGATGTCATGAAGCCTTTTGTTACTCCCTAACCAATAACCTCAGTTAATTGAAAACTGTGACAAACTAGTAAAACAAAACTCTCTCCATAAAAGTTCGGTCACTATCCCCAACTTCTTGAGGCTCTGAGAAAATATTTTATTTTTTATTTTTTTGTTGAGACAGAGCCTCAAGCTGTCCCCCTGGGTAGAGTGCCGTGACATCACAGCTCACAGCAACCTCCAACTCCTGGGCTCAAGCAAGTCTCCTGCTTCAGCCTCCTAAATAGCTGGGACCACAGGTGTCTGCCACAACTCCCGGCTATTTTTTTTTTTTTGGTTGCAGCCATTGTTGTTGTTTGGTGGGCCGGCCTGGATTTGAACCCACCACCTTAGGTGCATGTGGCTGGTGCCTTAGCCACTTGAGCCATAGGTGCCGAGCTGCTCTGAGAAAATGTTAACAAAAAGAGGGAAAAGTGGTGGAAGAAGGTGGTTACGGTCACCAACTTAGACCTCATGTCTAGAGCAGGGGAGGGAGATGTTTTAAGTCAGTGATTTATCCCTTTTTCTACCCCACCTTTGACTCCAGAAGCATTAATATCAAAGACACGAGTTATGGCTAACATTTAAATATTCAGTGAGGGTGCTTTAACACCACTGTGCAATCATATGGTAGAGGGTGGGGTTTGCGTGTCACCTGGATTGGCGACAACAACTTTCCAACAGTATGACAGGGAAGAGTGGGCACTGAAGTTCAGGCAGAAGACTGATTCTCTTGTGAATTTTATTAACTGCCTGTCATGGGCCCAATATCATGCCCTGTGCTGGAATTGTAAAGGTTGAGGAAAACAGGTCCTGCCTTTTCAACAACCCCAAACTTTGGGAAAGAAGAAAAGGATAATTTACTAGTAATTCTGTGACTCTAACACAAAGCCTGGCCCTTTAGTATATTTCTTTGATTTCTTCTTTTTTCCTAAACAAGTTTAATAGTTCGGGTCATACCGTAAGAGCTAAGAGCTGACTTACACACAGCTGCTCCCCACCGTGTGGGGTACCTTAGCTCTTTCTCTCCCAGTCTCCTCCTGCCGTTTCCCCTCCTTTTGTACCTTGAGAGGCTGCTGTGTACAGAGGACCTCAAAATGCTCATGTGTTCTCCAGCTTTGCTGTGTCTGTGTGAGGTCCTGACAAGTTATTGAAGAGAAGAAAGGGAATGGAGTTAGAATATCTATTTTCCTGGATCCCTGCACATGGGGTGACTTTGGGATGGCTGTGTCCCTTGGCTTACAGGGATGACTCCCATCAAGGGGAATCTCTCCATAGAGCTCTCTCCCCAAGTTCTGGCCTAGTGCTTCTTTTCCCCACCTCACCAGGCTTAGAGCTAGGGACAGCTCTTCTGCGACCAGCTCCAGCATTAGTTCAGCTCATTTCCCCTGCTCAGCCGACACTTTGTAGATAGTTTCTTTCCAGACCTGTAATACATGACTGGAATCTGAGTCCATTATTTGTTTCCTTCTGAAACCCTGAGTGATATACTTCTTACCACAACATAAAGCATGGGTGATTGTATCCTAAGTGGCTCAATGTCTTTATTCTTGTGACTGTTGTTTACAATTATTTATTCTTTTGCACAATGCTACAATAAGCCTTTTGCTAATGGTTTCTTCTCTCTCTTCCTGTTTCTCCTGCCTCACTACCATTTAAAAATTACTTTTTTACTTATGTTCTGGAAGTTTAAAATGTAGCCATAAATTCTGAAATAGTTTCAGATGCCTGAGTCCAAACTGTTAAAATGTTTTGTGAAAATGTTACAGAACCTTCCATGACTCCATGTAATAGGTCATAGTGGTATATTCTTTATACCTTTATCAGCACTGAATGTTCCTATTTAAAAATAATTTTGAGAATCCCAGGGCTTTAAAAATTCACTATTTATTCTTAAAATGTATCTCTCTCTTAATTACTAGTGAACTTATATATTCTCCCACTTTTTTTTATCAGATTTATTTTCCTCATATGAGAATTTTCTAAATCTTTACCCATTTATTGCTCTAAGTCTTAGAGTTCTTTGATATTGACTGATATGAGCAATTTATTTAAAAAGTTATCGCATTGTTCAGACTTGCTACAACTATTATCAAGTCTTATTGTAGCCTTTTTATGTCTCTGTGTTAGGTGGGATTTAAAATTAAATGGTAAGTAGTTGAATCTGCCGAATTCCTCCGTGTTCTCTTCTGTTGCTTAAAGCTTGGAAATCGGAGATTGAATTCTTATTCACTTCTCTTTTCTCTCTAGTTTTTCTAAGGTTTTATATTTTTTCATATTTAATTCTTTAACCCATCTGGAATTGATTTCCCTGCGTGATGTGAAATCAGGGCCTACAATTGATTTTTTCCCTCTAAATTGCTATCCAGTGGTCCCAGCCCCATTTGTTAAATACTCTTTCCTTTCCTGATTTGTGTGCAATGTCTCTTTTATCATACATTAAATCTCATCCACCCTGGAATCTATTTCTGGGCTATTTTGTTCCATTGATCTATCTGTCTATCCCTGTGCCAGAATCAAACTGTCACAAAGGATTTTTTTGGACACATTTATATTAAGAAGTGCACAAGGAAGCAACAGACTGACCATTTGAGGCCAATTGTAAAATGCTGTTGTAACAAAAAACCATATTCTTTATTTTTTTCCCTTTTCTCTTTCCTTTCAAAGGAATATCTCATTTTTTAAAAGGAAGGGCAATTTGTATGCATGTCCTGCACAGCATCTTAGAACTAAAGATACATTTTAACAAAAAAACTCAAAAAAAGTAAGGGAAATATTAGTCAACAGAGTATTAGAAATGGAAGGATATGAAAAGTTGTTAAAAAGTTTCATTTCCTTTTTTAAAATAAGCATACATCTCCTGGCCTAAATAAGTTACTGGAATCTTCTATAATCCAGGAATCATGTCTGAAGCTTAAAAAAAATGATCTTATTTGCCCTTAGATAATTCCTTTATGGGAAATGCACTGTTAGTCCTATCTGTCATGTCCTTAGAATTCCCCGGGCCCCTGCAGCTCAATCAGGATTCAAAATAGACATCCAGAAAGACAGAAAACAATACAGTCATGTGCCTCATAATGACATTTTGTTCAAAAATGGGTTACATTACAGTGGTGGTCCTGTAACATTATAATAGAGCAGGAAAATTCCTATTGCCTAGTGACATCTAGCCATTGTGAATTGGGGCACACTGCATCACCCCCACATTTGTGGTGATGCTGGCATAAGCAAACCCACTGCACTTCCAGTCATGTAAAAGTAGAGCATAGACAATCAGGTACAGTGCGTTGTGATAATGATCATAAATGACTGTTACTGGTGGGAGTATTTACTATACTGTGCTATAGAGTGTAGAGAGTATATTCCTTCTACTGATAGAAACAAAGTTTGCTATGTAACAGTGTGATGTGTTAGGCTGGCAGCAGCTTTATACAGCCACCTTCACAGTGTCTTCTAATTGCAACCTTTTTTCTGTGCTTGGATTAATCTCATGTTGTTTTGTTCGTCCTGGCCCCTATTGTACAAAATTCACAGCTCGTGTTGCCAGTAAGAGGTCAAGTCAAGAGACTGGCCTGGAAAACAACACCAAAAGTGACTAAGGACTAGGAAGGTAGAAAATCAAGGATGGTTCTCACTTGGCAGGCAGGCATGTCCCATTCCACCATCGCTATGAGCTTGAGGAACAGGAATGAAGTGTTAAGAACAGAGTGGAAGCTGTCAAAACATCCACTTTACTGAAGGCAACGAGGCTGACAAAACTTGAAGAAGGACCTACGTGAGACGTGTGGAAAGTTCTAAAGACCTGAATGGAAGATCACACAGGAGCAAACCCCAGCCCCGCACCATGACAGTCATCACAGCCAAAGCAAAGGTTTTATTTATGGTGTTAAAGGAAAAGGCTAGGCCCAACTACAGTGGTGCATTGACTGGGCAGTTTAAATGATTTAAGACTCAGTATTCATTGTATGATGTTGTTACCAGTCACTGTTAACCTGGCTGGTAACAACAGCTTTCAGTTAGGACGCTGGGGGTCAGGCCCTAACGAGGCTGGATGAGCCTGTATCCCGACATCTGGAGATGTTTATTCACTTCCAAGGTTGCTGTCATAGATATGCTGGGGGGCTGGACTCCATGGGACTGAAGGACCCAGCATACTTCGGGCACCCGGTGAAGTGTCAACTAACTTTAAATGTAGTCTAGAATAAGACTACATTTTGATGATATAGCCATTTTAAGATAGGAAGATCTTGTGTATCTTTGTAGCCTCTGAGGAATCTATTTGAGGTGTCCTATGATGAGTAATAACATTGCTGATGTTAACTTTTATTGTGATAATAAAAAGTAACAAAGAGGGTGGTACCTGTGGCTCAAGGAGTAGGGTGCTGGCCCCACATGCCGGACGTGGTGGGTTCAATCCTGGCCCCGGCCAAAAACTGAAAAACAAATTAATAAATTAAATTAATAAATAAAATTTACAAAACAAAAAGTTTAAAAAAAATAACGTAACAAAGGGACTTATCCTCGCTGTTCTCCAGAATTGCTGGCTTTTCTGTCAATAAAAAGTGAATCTGTTGATCTCTCATCTGCCTCTGTATCAATTGGCTTAGGTGACAGGTGGGTGGACTCCTTGGTCAGCAACAACGTGAAATGGTGAGTCTGAGAGTGCTCATGTGAAGGCGGATGAAAAATTGTTGGACATTCTACATAAGCACAGTGGGGAGGAATAGTGCTTGCTAGAGAAAATCATGTCAATGTGGATGAAAGCCCCTGTTCTGGAAAGAGATATTTCTTGCAAGGACTTCCATCCTTAAGGAGGGTAAGTCAATGCCAGGTTTCAAGGCTTTCAAGGGCAGGATAGCAGTCTTGCCTGGCGACAATGTTGCAGGCTACAGGTGGAAACCATTTGAGTGGCGTAGTGAGAACCCCAGGGCCTTGGAGCATGTGAAGAAGCACACACTGGTGGTGGCCCACGGGGGCAATGAGCAGTCACAGGTGACCAGCTCCTCTTCCAGGGTGCCCTGCTGGGTTGCTATGACAGCACAATGAAGAACTTTGTGGAGAATGACATAATGTTTCAAGATTTTGCTTATTGATGATGATTCACTTGCATATCTTTCTTTTATTGATCAGAGTGGCATCCCTCCTTTTGAACACTACCTCTTGGATGCAACCAGTGGATCAAGAAGACATAGCAGCTTCTGAGACCTGCAACCTGAGGAGGACCTTTGCTCAGGCTGTTTCTATAACTGAGGAAGACAGTGATGCAATTCTGGAAGGATTACAACATCTGTGATTGCATCGAGAACCCCGTGTAGCCTTGGGGTGAGGTCACCAAGGAGTGTATGGATGGCATCTGGAAGAAGATACACAAGAGCAGAAGGTCATCCAAGACTTGAGAGGATTCGCTAAGGTTGAGGAGGATGCGAAAATCAACAAGGCTGTGGTTGTTGAGAGGTCAAATGACTTCAACCCAGGAGAGGAGGGCACTGAGGCGCTCCTAGAGGCGGTTTCTGAGGAATTGGCTAATGAGGAGTTGTTGTAACCGAATCAGGAATGCAGAGCTGGAGAAGAGGCGTGGGAAATGGAAACTGAAGGAGAGGAAGGAGGAGGATCCCCAAGAAAATTCATAGCAAAGAGTTTATCAGAAGCTTTTGCAGAACTTAACAAGTGCCTTAAAAAGTTTAAAAATGTAGACACCAGTAACGAAGGTTTTCACTGATACAGAGGAATATCTAGGGTGCATCATTTGCTTACAAGAAAAGTTACGATGACAAACCTACCAAATAAGCAAACCGCTATGGATGTATTTCCGAAAAGAGTGACACCACCTCAAAAAAAAACCTCAGACAGGTTTCCAGAAGAGTTTTGGGTCATAGTTCTGAAAGATGCAATCCTGAATGTTGAAATCCTGAAAGACTAAAATCTCTAAAGTCTAAAATCCCTAACATCTACAATTTCAAAAATCCCAATCACAGGATAGTTGCATCGGGTTAGGCGGATTTATTACCTTATCATTGTCTTTGTGCAGAAGGAAATGGATTTCAGTTGAATCCCCAAATCACAATGACAAATTTGGAATTAGAGGTGATGAAGGTTTCTAAAAATGAATTTCAAGGTGTCAGCAATAATTTTTTTTTTCCTTTTTCCATTCAGCCCAATGCTTTTCATGGAGAATTCAGATGAGTGGATTGGCCACGCAATACGGGAACAAGGCAAACTTCAGTTTAGGAATACATCATTTGCCTGCATTGGCATCCCTTCCAACTGATGACATTTCAGGAGTTTTTAATGACTAAAAGCCACATTTACCTGAAGAAGCCAGGGATGCCGTTAGGTAGATAGGATACTCTGCCTCTTCTAGAAGCAAGGGTGCCCCGCTTTGGTGTTGTCGTGAGCGGTCGCTCCACCTGGGAAGAAGGATAAGGGTGGGAGCTTGTTTTGGATGTTGCTCCTTAATCTTATCCCAAGCAGGAAGGAATGCTTTATCAATCTGGAAATTTCTCTCCCCCCCAGCAGGTGGGCTCCCAGAGAGGGACCTAGAATATGTAGATGGGATCCAGGGCACCTACTGATCATTTAGTATCATGGGATTGAGGGTACCTACTAATCATTTCTACACCTTCTAACTCACTGGACCAATAAAAGCGAACAACCCAGGAGAGTCAGCGAGTGGAGTGAATCTGTCTTTCTTTCCTTGCTCCTGAAGACAGACTTTTTCCTTTTATAACAAAGAGCTGCTTATGTGAGGTTGATTCCTGCCTGTGGTCACTCCTGATATTGGTCCTACAGGTGATTTTTCCCTCCTAAGGAGTCGGAGAATCAGGACCATGGAACCAGGAGGATGGACTTGACATTTAGGTGTGTCTGGTCATTCTTTAGCCAAGAGCACGCCAAGAACCAAGGGCAGATGCCACACTGGCAATGTGACTGACAAGACAACTAACACACAGTGCTGCTGTTTGATTATCAATGTTATTTCCAATAAATTTGTGGCCTGTATATCAGTGCGTGTAGAACAGATTTCCAAAACAACATAGAAGTGTGGCACAGATGGAAAAATCCAACAGGGAATGCTCCTGTCCGCTTATATCAAATCACAGAAGGACTTCAAAAAGAGCAGTGCTGTGTAGGGAATGAACATGAACGTGTTCTCTGAGGAGAGCTGTGTCCTAAAAGGAAATACAAGTGGCCATTCATCATGGTGATGATTTCAAAACACAGTTGATTACTGTGAAAGTCAGCCAGCCCTTATGGACTATCTCCGTGTGATTGTGCATAACCTATCCCTATAATATATTTTTTTCATATGTTGAATTTTCTTTTTAATTCTGTCTTCCCCTTTTTAGTTTGTTTTCACTATCTTAAATTGTCAGCATTTTTTCTATCTTTTTTTATAATTCACTCTGAGATGTATTTCATCTTTGTATCATTTCTGATACTGGAGGTATGAACCGTATGAAGTCTTCCAGGGAGTTCTAATTAGTTTTATGCATTTTTTTTTCAAATGTGAGTCCACCAGAGTGCATTATGACAACATTGGCATTGTGTGTATGTAAAAATGCCACAACCTCCTCAGGAAGTGAAGAGGTGTCCCTTCTGTACATCTACACTTGTGAAAGACATTTTTGAGATCTCGGTTCTCTGGGCCACTGGTGTGGTGGTGACATGGAGGTGACCCACCATGGCTTCTGATTGATCTCTCCCAAAGACTGACTTTGTTCACCGTAGTATTTCAGATGATCATGGTTACAAAGCTGGCTATGCACAATTATCAACTTCCATTGGTATATTTATTCAGACATTTTGCTTTTTGGTCTACTTCTTTATGAATATGGTTCATCTCACAGCCCTTATAGTTGTGTGACTGTCTGCAGGATACTTGAGAGTTTATGTGTGCAACAATGTTGTACTATTATTGCCTGTTTTATTGTGTAAAGTGGTTTACGGAAATGTTCTGTAATGTTTTTGTATGTTTCTCAAATTGTCTTTTAAAAATGTAAATACGTATCTTTAAAATACTTTATTAAATTATCTTTCCAAGAGTTGTATTTTCAGGATCTTGATCTTTTGGGATTTCGGTATTTGGGATTATGGGTTTTAGGAGTGTGTCTTTCAAGATCATGATGGACTCCCCTTCAGGAGGTATCCGGAAGAAGCATTCTTATAGGAGATGACAACTCCACTCATGTTATTGCCCTTGAAGACTTTCCAACAGGCCAGGATGTGAGGTGGAAGACAGTGATATTATGATTCTGACCCTTGTAGGCCAAGGCTAATGTGTGTGTTTGAGGCTTAGTTTTTAATAAAAAGTCTAAAAAAAAAAAACCCAATAAATTTAAAAATAGATAAAATTTATAGAATAAGGATATAAAGACAGAAAATATTTTGGTATAGCTATACAATGAGTTTGTGTTTTTGGCTGCATTATTATGAAAAAGGCAAAAAGTTAAAAATATTTAAAGTTTATATAAAGCAAAAAAGTTATAGGAAGCTAAGATTAATTTATTCTTTTTTTTATTAAATCATAGCTGTGTACATTAATGCAGTCACAGGGTATAGTGTGGTATTTTCATATACATTTTGAAATATTCTCATCAAACTGGTTAATGTAGCCTTCATGTCATTTTCTTAGTTATTGAGTTAAGACACTCATACTCTGCTTTTAGAAAGATTCACTTGTACCCTTGTAAGATAAACCATAGAGGTGACCCCACCAATCACCCTCCCTCCACCCATCCACCCTCCTATTTATTCTTGAAGAAAGGAAAATACTTGTAAGTTTTGTGTGGCCTAAGTGTACAGAGTTTACAAAGTCTACAGAGGTGCACAGTAACATCCTAGGACTTAACACTCACTCACTCACTGAGTCACCCACAGAAGCTTCAGTTTCTACAGGCTCCTTTCATGATAAGTGCTCTGTCTAGGTGTATCTTTTAAAAAAAGTTTTATATTGTATTTTTATTGTAACTTCTCTTCATTTAGATATGTTCAGACACACAAATATTTGTCATTGTATTATAATTGCCTACAATATTCAGGATAGTCACCTGCCATATGGTTTGTAACTTTACAAGCAACACCATAAAAACCTAGGTGTGTAGCGGGCCATCTAGTGTTGTATAAGTACACGCTATGATGTTCCCACAACAAAATCTCCTAATAACACATTTCTCAGAATGTATCCCACTGCTAAGTGACGCATTTCTCTGGCTTCATCCTCTCTTGCAATGCTGGGATCATAGCACTCATCCACTCTATGAATAAGCCAGTGGGACCTGTACTTAGTGTGATATGCTTCATGGTTAGCTCTCATCACCATGCAATTGACCTTCTCTACTGCTGCAGAAATAATGCTCTAACCAAGACACCATTAATAATGCTGAAACTCCCCAAGGCTGCTGATGCCCAGTGTTGTAGGGAATAGAGCCAGAACTGGGGAAATGGTGTCTATTCCTGCTGCTGTAGCAGAACACTTATGACTGGGTAATTTATTAAAGTACAGAAAGTTATTTCTCATAGTTCTTGAGAAATGGTCTCCAAGATCAAGATGTAGGGAGATTTGGTGTCTAGTGAGGGCAAAAGGGATGAACACTGTCTTCACTTAGCAGAAGAGATGGAAGGACTGAACTCACCCCCTCAGTCATGCCTCAGGATAGGCATGACTCCTATCCATGAGGGTGGAGCCCTCCTGGACTAATTACCTCCTGAAGG
Source organism: Galagoides demidoff (assembly GCA_963574575.1). NCBI lineage: Eukaryota > Metazoa > Chordata > Mammalia > Primates > Galagidae > Galagoides > Galagoides demidoff. The sequence continues at coordinate 6,798 of CAUYQV010172189.1, read as the reverse complement.
GCCCATCTTTTAATGCTGTTGCACTGGAGATTAAGTTCTAACATGAATGAATATAAACATTCAGACTAGCGAGGACAACAAGGAAAGATAGTAAGTAGACTTCAACACAAGGATTTCTACTGCATCTCTCATGATGTCTGAGAAGTAAAGACAGCCAGTCAAATTAGGAATATAATTATAGTATGTATAACCATAACCCCTGAATGCTGATTGATGATTCTTGTGAACCTGGTAGGAGTCATTAAGGGCAACATGATTAGCTTCCTCTGACCCCTTTCTATGGAATCTTTTCCTGAGTGAGTTGGATGAGGACACAGAAAACATATTCATCACATTGGAAATTAACATCAGAAGTAGAGCATGTACGTGGTAATGTTATAAAAGCCCAAATCAGTCTCAGCAGATTGATCAGCGGACTCCACACTTGATCTCAACCAAAAGGCTGAGAAGTGATTGATCAGTAGACTCATATAACTGACTTGAAATACCACAGGCTACCCCAGTATTGGGTCAGGGCAGTTATCCAGAGATATATTTGAACAAAAGTGGGTGTTAGTTGAATGTGATTTCATCACAGCTACTCCAAATTCTAGCTCTTCTGTCTTGCAGTTTGTGTCTCTTCCCATCACACTCTGTAGTCACACAAATCAGCTCTTTGAGAGGTCTTTACTTGGTGGGACAGGCAAGATCCTGTGGTGGCTGCTGCTGATCAGCCCTCCTCCTGCATAATCTCCTGCCCCGTACATGATGAGGTATCCAATTATGTTAGGTCTAAGACAAAATGAATTTTTTCAGATGTAATTAAGGTTACTAATCAGTTGACTTTGAGATAGGGAGGTTATTCAGGTGGGCCTAACATGATCATGAGGCTTTGAAAAGCAGAGGGTTTTCTCTGGTGGGTGGCTGAAGTCAGTGATGTCAAAAGGACTTGATGAAAATGCTGCTGGTTTGAAGATAGGGCTATGTGAGAAGGAATGTGGGCAGCCCCTCAACACAGTTGGAAAACTCAGTCCTACAGCCCCAAACAACTGAATTCTTTCAACAGTGTGGATGAGCTTAGAAGAGAATTCTTCCCTTGAGCTTTCATATAAAATCCCAGTCCACATGACACCATGATTTCAAACTTGTGATATTCCAAGTAAAGAAAACCCAATGGACATATCCCAATTTCTAACATACAGAGCTATGAGTTAATAAATTTGATGTTGTTTTAAGCTGCTAAATTTTTGGTAATTTATTATACATGCAATATAATATGGATACATTTGGTCAATGTGCCTTGATATGATGGAATTAATAATAATAATTATAGTAATAATAATAAGCTTTTATTGCCAGTTGACTATGCACTTTGCAGGTAGTCTCCCAATGAAGCTTCAACTCAACTCTATAATGTAGGTTATAAATTTCTCAAAGTAAGCCAGTAAGTAATGAAACCAGGATTTGAACTCTGTGGAGTAACACTAAAATGAAAGATGACTCTACTTCCCACACTTTGATGCAGTGGCTTATCAAACACATCCTTGGCCTGTAATTCCTTTGCAGATCTTTCAAATACAGATGTCATGCTGCACACACATCATCATCACAGCTCCTTTCTATTAAGCAGTTGTGGGGCTTTGGTCATGTTTTCCTTTAGTTCCAGCTTTACTGTCTTCACACTCAAGGCTTTTCTAGCTACCCAAATCCTGGGGTCCCCCTTTCTTCTTTTCATATCCTTTGCACCTGTTATTAACACCATTGATTTATCATTTGGTGCCAGGCAGCATTGTATTAATACCCTATATTTTATTTTTTGTATTTCTATCCTCAGTAGCCCTATGAGGGAATAGGCTTTCTGTTTTGATTGCTGCTAGATCCTGAGCAACTAAACTAGTTTCTAACTCACTGGTGATACTTAATATTTATTTATTATTTGGAAATAGAGTCTTACTATGTCACCCTGGGTAGAGTACCATGGCATCATAGCTCACAGCAACCTCAAACTCCAGGCTCAAGTGATGTTCTTGCCTCAGTCTCCAGTGGCTAGTTTTTCTATTTTTAGTAGAGATGGAGTCTCACTGTTCTTCGGGCTAGTCTCAAACTCCTGAGCTCAGGAAATCCACTCACCTTGGTTTCCCAGAGTGCTGGGATTACAGGTGTGAGCCACCTCTCCCAGCCTCCTTTTATTTCATAACTACTTTGTTGAAGTACTTTATATATATATATATATATATATATATGTTACCTCATTTAACGTTCACACTATATGAGGAAGGTGTTAAAACTCCCACTTAATTAATGAAGAAATTGAAGATCACGACTAACTTATAAGGGGAAACCCATCAGGATAATAGAGGATGTCTCAGTGGAAACCTTACAATGCAGAAGCACTCCTATCCTTCCTTAATCTTTTTAAATAGAACAACTGCCAGCCTAGAAACTTGTATCCTACAAAACTAACTTTCTCATTTGATGAGGTAATTAAGTCTTTTCCAGACAAGCCAATGCTGAAGGAATTTGTGAAGACCAGACCTGCTGTGCAGGAAGTACCCGGAACTGCACTATATGTGTATCATCAGATAGATGCCTACCAGTGTAAAATCTTCCAAAAGGTGATGATCAGAGCCCAGTTACCACAATGCTTCATAGAGGTAAACAGACAAAATTCTACCCAACATGAAGAACAAAAATTCACCCCACTTATCAGTTCTTTCAATAAATATGAATGGCTTGAACTCCCCACATAAGAGACATAGGCTGATTGAATGGATAAAAAATACAAGCCAAGTGTGTATTGTCTCCAGGATACACATCTGACCCACAAGGATTCATTCATACCCATGAGGACTAATTCAGACTCAAGGTGAAAGGATGAAAACAATATTTTATGCAAAGGGAAACCAAAAGAAAGCTGATATAGCCATTCTTCTATCAGATAACATAGGCGTCAAATAAACAAAAGTAAAGAAAGACAAACATAGTCATTATATGGTGATAAAGGGAACAATTCAACAAGAAGACCTAACAATTCTAAATATTTACACACCTAACACGGGCACACCCAGATGTGTAAAGCAAATTCTACTTGATAAAAACACACGATCAACAGCAGCAGCATAATTGCCAGGAACTTCAACACCCCACTGACAGAATGGGACAGATCCTCCAAACTAAAAATAAATAAAGAAATAATGGACTTAAAAGGAAACTCTAGAACAAATGAGCCTAACATTCATTTATAGAATGTTCAACCCCCAAGCCCCTGAATGGACATTTATGCATTATCTTATACACACTCTATGGAGTAGATGTTAAAGCTCCTATTTAACCAGTGAAGAAACTGAAGATCAGAGAAGCCAACCCTTACTTGGCTAGTAGAGGTCATGACCAGAATTCACGTATTTCTGAGTCCAAAGCCCAGGTCTTCCCACTACAGGATGACTACTAGAATATAAGCTTCATGAAAGTAGGAACTTGGATTTTTGTGTGCCTGCATCTTATCGTCTAATGTATATTTGGAGATCAGTGCATTTCTGTAGGACAAATGAACGAACCAAAGAAGAAATGAATGAATCACACCTCCTCTCTAGTTTGGTTCAGAGAGAAAGATTCTCGTTTTTCATTCAAGTAAATTTGATTCAGATTCTCCTATATAAGCTTTGGCTCGCTTTCTGCTTTCTCCTCGATTTAATGGAAGTATTAGCATATGAGATTTATAAGGGTTCTTAGAAGGTAGTTTATTCATCTCCCACCAATGTAGAAATTCTTTCCACAGGATCACAGACAGGTGGCCAGCCAGCCTTTGCCTACACACTTCTAGTTATGGAAGACAAAAAAGAACAGGGGGCCACCTGTTTTATTTGGGGGGAAGTTCTGAGTTAGAAACCTGTGCATCTGACTGAACTGTGTTCTGTATCAGTGAGAATTCTGCATATTTCAAGAAACAAAAAGCACAATGAAGGAGTACTTTACACACAGCAAGAATTGATCGTCTCAGTGGTTGAGAGGTTCAGTATTGGGGTGGGCTTCAGGTACAGCGTGAGTCAGAGGTTAGTAGTGTCCTCAGGGCTCTGACTCCCTTTCTCAGTGATTTCTTATGCCCTGACATCATCACTTGTCAGCTCCTTCCTTAGACTGCTTGTCTTTATAATAGGCAAAACTAGCAAGAGATTTTCCAGGGCCTTCTGGACATATGTCATCATTATTTTGAGGAAGAATAAAAGAGCTTTTATTCCAACTAATCAAGCTGGAATAAGAAATGAGGCCGCTTACTCTGACTAGACAGGATTAAGACATAATAATTCATGGGGCCAGGATGATGAAACACAGCGATCAACTTAGACCAAGCCAAGGGCTCCGAGGTCATTATGATGCAGAAGGGGGTGTACTGGACACTCTCAGCTACCCTGCAATCATTCTGCCCTTCCAACAGAAGCCGGATTTTATTCATGTGTGCACTTATCTGCCATGTAGTTCATATGACTCAGAAGATGATACTTTACCCCTGTGTAAAGCCCATGGTTAACTCCTGATCAGCCTAATCTAATCAGCGCGTGGACCTCCGCTGGTGACTACGATTGGTCTGGAGTTTAGGTGATAACCTACATTGGACCAAGAAGACAGAGGGTAAAAATTATTTTGCGTGTCAGTTTTCCTTTTTCCTTGATAGAGATAGATAGGAAACTATCTAGTCCTGATTGCCACCAGCATCCTTTTTTGGGTGACTATAACAGTGTTAGCGGAATGGAAAAGGGGCCATTTATCAATGATGTTATTGAGCTTCTAAAACCCCTTCTTAAACCCCCTCCCAGCTCCCTACTTCCATCCATGGGAGATGGTTAATATCCCATTTGTTTATATTGGAAGTCTGTTTGTTGAAGTAAAAAATATCCTTAAGGACATGGGCAGAATGAATGCTCAAGAAGCAGGCAAAAGGCAGGCAACCTCATGGGGTTTTCCTCCCCCCAGCCATTGGCTCAATTCTTATCACTTAGCATTCTAAGCATGGTGCCCTCCTAAATACTTTAGGACAGCTACGGTGCCTACATTAGAATTCTATCCTTTAGGCTATCATTCCCAGGCCCTTCTATAATTCTCCATATGACATGACAGATAGGCTTTTCATCCTTTTGGTCTTTCCCCTCTGCAAGTACAAGACTTATGGAATTGAACATCATATTCCCAAATGCGGTCTGGACGCCTCTGGGTACGAAGGGAGTATTATGTTCCATAACATGGGATTTAGCTTGGTATGGAGAAAGAACCGAAGTAAGTGTGATTGTTATGGATTCAAGCTCAGGACCCATCTACTTTAAGCAAATTTGTTAACAACACCGAGCCTCAGATTTCCTCTTGATAAAATAGGAATAATAATCCCTGTTTACCGCAAAGGGTTACCATGCAAATCAGATGAAATAAGGGATGTGAAATTTCTTCGTAAATTGTAAAACTATATGAATGTAAGAAATGATGATTAATGCATCTTCAAGATGGTGCCAGCTTCTTTCAGCAGTTGTATCACACGCTTTAATTATACCCTGCCTTGTTTTAGAAAGAATTTCAGGCATTTTACAAGAGAACATAAAAAAGACAAGATGGCATAAATTAGAAACAATTTAAAAAAAAATTTTTTTTTTTTTAAAAGAAAAGAACAGTGCCGCCAGGAAGCCGACATTGAAAACCTGGCCCTGGGTAGGCACTCAGGAAACATTCTTCAGTGAATATTTGAGTTGATCGCAAATTTCCACTGAGCTCTCTGGAAGCTAGTGCAATTGCAGAAATTGTGCCTGGTATGCAGTTCTCCATTCCATGAAATAAAAATAAATGTAACTTCTCCGAAGTAGCTGTCTTGGATTTCCTAACTGAGGAGACATATTATCATCACATTTACATTAATATCTCAAAAGTCGCATCTACATGAATCACGTTGGCACGTTAGGGGCTTTGAACCTCTGAGATATGGGTCTGCAGGCCCTGACCCACCTATGGCTCTCCCTGGCAGTCTCCATGGGTGGATGCACTTGGCATAGTGAGAGCGTCTTTGAGAGCATTGCTATTCCTAGCCCCCAGACCCTAAGCGCCTGGTGGTTCAGAGGGAAGGAGTTCTCTTCCTATGCACATCAAGGCCCACCTTCTGGCTCCCCATTTTCTATGCTGGTCTCTGCCCCTTCTCATTTGGTTCACAGTTGGGTCCTCCCCTCCTTGCAGGGAAGCTCAACTCCAGGCAGAGAGACGGGACTTTACTGTCTGCTCCCAACAGGACAAGGATATTAACATGCAAAATCTTAACCTCAGCACAGCTCTCCAGAGCAGAGCTATTCAGTCTTAAATAATGTCTTCCTGTGTTCAGGATGAACTTTGCATTTCTAAGCTGACTTGTGTGCTCCCTTCCGGGTGAGGGGAAGATCAGATCCTCTAAAAAACAAGCTTGTGGGATGAAAGCCGGAACAAATGATTCACATATTCATGGCGTCTCTGCGAGAGGCATTCATGTCATCAGAACACTTTAAGTCTATCAAAATGGATGTGGTAATAGTTGAATTATTTTATATAGGGTTTGCTTAATTTTTGAAATGCCATAAATAAGTGTATGTATAAGAGCAGAATAAGAGTAGATCGTGGCTCGGCACCTGTGGCTCAATCGGCTAAGGGCCAGCCACGTACACCTAAGGTGGTGGGTTTGAATCCCCAGCCCGGGCCTGCCAAACAACAATGATGGCTGCAACCAAAAAATGGCTGGGCGTTGTGGCGGGCGCCTGTGGTCCCAGCTACTTGGGAGGCGGAGGCAGGAGACTCGCTTGAGCCCAGGAGTTGGAG
>CAUYQV010172187.1:0-33443 GCA_963574575.1 Galagoides demidoff | reverse complement strand
CAGGCGCCCGCCACAATGCCTGGCCATTTTTTGGTTGCAGCCATCATTGTTGTTTGGCGGGCCCAGGCTGGGGATTCGAACCCGCCACCTTAGGTGTACGTGGCTGGCGCCTTAGCCGATTGAGCCACAGGCGCCGAGCCTAGAGCCCACGATCTTAATCTATAATACTTCGAAAACGTTTAAAGTAACAATCTACATCATCACATAGAACAGCTACATGTGTGCTCCATCACTGTTTTCTGGGAGAGCAGATTCTTTTGGTCATTGTAGGGCTGGCCCTACTTAGGCTCTCCAGTATTGACTTTATTCTCAGTCTTGATCCCACAGGGGTGCACACATGTGTTGAGAACAGCTTGATTATAGGTTAGTTCCTAACTTTCTAAAGAGTCATGTATTTTAGCCCGCCAGGAAGAAACAGTTTCTTTCCTATCACCAAAGTGACTGACTGCTGTATTTGTCTTTGGTATGTTCAGAGAGGACACAAATCTGAGTTAATGTTATATAACTGCCAAAGATTACTCATCGTAACTCAGAATCTCTTGCGTGTATGTCTTAATTCAGTCAACAAATTTGTTACCCTAAAATGTATTAGGTACTGGGGATACAAAAGTGAGCAGAACATAATAGTTTCCCACCGTAAGCTTGTGGTTTAGTGAGGGAAATAAGGTGTGACTAAGTGTCGTTACAGGGATAAGTATAAAGATAATCCTGGAAAAGAAGGTAGTTAGAAGCGGGGTACATAACCCACATAATCTGGGTTGGGGAAGCCTTTCTGAAAGAAGTAATTAAATTCAGATCTGAAGAATAAGAGTATGAAAGAACAGAGGAATGGAAGAATAGAGTAAGCAGAGGAAAGAGGATTTTATGGTCAGGTGAAACAAGGGAACATTTGTGAACTCAAAGATCAGTACGACTGGATTCACCATTACTGAGAACAAAGCTGATAGTCTGGCATCATGTGAGATAGTAAAGCAGAAATCAGTAGCAATAGAATCTAAATTCAAAAGGGAGAAGGGGGCTTATACAGCACTGAGGAGTAACGAAGGATTGACTGGCTTGTTCCATGGAAGAACAAGATGGCAGAACTGGGCCCCTAGAGCAATCTTGTGCTGATTTTTAATGTTTATGGAAAAATGGTGCATGACCGTGTCACCCATTCATCACTTGACAACCTCAGCTGCATGCATACATACATCATTTGAGGGAGGAAATAATAGGAAGAAGATGATGTCTACATATTTTGGCTGCAAGAATGTGGAACTACTGTCAATATAGCTGGAGAAATGGCTGAGGCTTTTGTGGCACTGTTTTCACCAGCATTGTTCTAGAAAAGACTCATAGGAGTCCTGAACGAGTCTTGTCTAAGTCTCAAGTCTGTGTTAACCAAAATTCCATGCCTCAACCAGAGCCCAATGGGTCCATCGTTTTGTAAGTACACAAGACTGTTGGCAGATGCTGAGCTTCCTCCCCTCCTGAAAAGTGCTGCCTGTCATCCACAGGGTCACCAGCACACGTTCATCCTTTTGATCAATCCCTGGTATCTCAGCACCACCACTGCAGCAGGGGTAAGGTGGAAGGGAACAGTGGTCATGAGTCTTATTCCAGACAAAGTTCTCTTTCTCTGTCTCCCCTTCACAAATGCATACCCTCACACTTAGCCCCTGCACACACTCTAGAGCAGGGGTTCTCAACCTTCCTAATGCCTCCTAATACCGTGACCCTTTAATATAGTTCCTCATATTGTGGTGACCCCAACCATAAAATTATTTTCGTTGCTACTTCCTGTCATTTTGCTACTGTTATGAATTGTAATGTAATATCTGACATGTACGATGTATTTTCATTGTTACAAAGGGGTCACGACCCAGAGGTTGAGAACCACTGCTCTAGAGGTCTCTGGGGGCGGCGCCTGTGGCTCAGTGGGTAGGGTGCCAGCCCCATATACTGAGGGTGGTGGGTTTGAACCCAGCCCTGGCCAAACTGCAATAATAACAACAACAACAACAAAAAAGCCAGGTGTTGTGGTGGGCGCCTGTAGCCCCAGCTACTCTGGAGGCTGAGGCAAGAGAATCACCTAAGCCCAGGAGTTGGAGGTTGCTGTGAGCTGTGATGCCATGGCACTCTACTGAGAGTGATAAAGTGAGACTCTGTCTCTTAAAAAAAAAAAAGAGGTCTCTGAGTGGTACCCTTACAGAAGTGATTTTTCAAATAAGCTGGACTGATCCACTCTCTTAGGGAGAACCCACAATGAAAATTCTTCCTTATCATCATAGATCAAAATTTTATGTTCTTTTCTGACCAAAGCAGCTTTATAAACAGTGACTTGGTCATATTTTCTGTTTTAGTCTAATAGAAAATTGGTGACTCCTGTGGTTGTCCTGGGACAGTATGGAAATTGATAGGAATGATGACAGCTGAAACTGCTGCCTATTTAAACTCAGAATCTCAACTTAATGCTAGAAAATAAGTTCCAGTTTTAGGCTGAACAAGAGTTTGAAGTAATGCATTAAAAACTTCGGAGATTTCAACTTTGAAACATACAGAAGTGTGCAAATTCTTCAAGCAGCCTGCTCATGGGCTAATACTGCCACTTGACATTTTTGACATGGGTCATGTGCAGTGGCTCATACCTATAATCCCAGCACCTGGGATGAGTGAGTAGGGGGGCCTTTTGAGGCCAAAAGTTTTAGCCCAGCTTGGGTAACACAACAAGGCCCCGTTTCTATTTGAAAAATAAAATAATTTGATGTGGATGAACGTGTCAATCAAAAGAGAGAGATTCAATGTGAGAATTTTGATGGGAGTATTTAAAACCACTGACATTAGAAATAATTTGTTCAAAATGATTACATTTGGGGATAAACCTTTTAAAATCATCTGAACTGAAAAGATCTAAAAAATATACAGGAAAGAAAAAGAAAAATCAAAATGGTATACTACAAAAAAGCCAATGAACAAAACAAAGCACTATTGGAGGAACTGAAGAATGAAAGCATACAAGGCATACAAAAAGCAAATAGCTAACTAACAGAAGTTGTTCCTTATCAGCAATTATTTTAAATGTAAGTGGTTTAAAATATTCAATTAAAAGCAAGGGACTGGCAGAGTGGATAAAAGAACATGATCTACCAACATGCCATTAACAAGAGACTAATTTTAAATATGTGCAATAAAAAGATGGGAAAAGATACCCCATCCAAATAGTAACCAAAAGAGATATGGATGACTATATCTTTATCAGAGAAAATAAATGTTTTTTAAAAAGTTACAAGAAAGGACATTATTTTATACTATATTGATAGAAGGTTCAACCCAACAAGAAAATATGTAACAATTATGAACATACTTGTACCGAATAACAGAGCCAGCCCCAAAACACATGACACTTATACTAACAGAATTGAAAGAGACATAAGTAGTTCTACAATAATAGCTGGGGAATACAAAACTCCACTTTCAATAACAACCAGACAGAAGTTCAATAAAGAAATAGAGGAATTGAATAGTACAAACCAGTTAGACCCAACAGACATGTAGAAAACACTAGTCTCAACCACATTCTTCACAGAATGACATACACTTCTCAAATGCACGAGACATTCTCTAGAACAGACTGTATATTAAGATAAGCCTTAATAAAGTTTTGAAAAGTGAAATCATATATCCAACCACAATAAAATGAAACTAGAAATCAACAGAAAAGGAAGACTCACAAATATATGGAAATAAGGCAACATTCTCTTGAACAACCAAAAATCAAAGATGTCACAACAGCTATTAGAAAATACCTTAAGACAAATGAAAATGCAGTATGCCAACACTTAATGGAATGTACTGAAAGCAGTGCTAATAGGAACGTTTATTGCCTTAAATGCTTATATTAAAGAGAAAAGTCTTAAGTCAATAACCTAACTGTGCATCACGAAGAAAAAGGAAAAACAAAACCAAGAAGAAAATAATTAAGGGTGCAGATAAACAAAATAGAGAATAGAAAAAAAAAAGAGAAAATGAACAAAACCAAAAAATGGTTCTTTGAATGGATCAGTGAAATTGACAAACCTTGGCTAGTGTAAGAGGGAGAAAAAGACAAATACCTAAAATCAAAAATTAAAGTGGAGGCATTACTAATGAATGTATAGGAATAAAAATGCTCGTAAGAGACCATCATGAACAAGTATATGTCAATGAACTAGAGAATACAGAGTAAATGGACAAATTCCCAGAAACACACAAACTACCAAAACTGATTCAAGAAGAAATAAAAAAATCTAATAGAACTGTAACAAGCAAGATTACATCATTAATTAAAACTTCCCAACAAAGCAAAGCTCAGGATCAGATGACTTTACTGGTGAACTTTACCAAACACGTAAAGAAGAATTAACACCACCACTCAAAATATTCAAGAAAACTAAAGAGGAAACACTTCCTAATTCTTTCAGGCCAGAATTATTACCCTGATACCAAATCCCGACAAAGACACTACAAGAAAAGAAAATTACAGGCCAAATCCCTTATGAATATAGGCAAAAACTGTCAACAAAATAGTAACGAACAGAATTAAGCAGCATCTTTAAAATAATTATATGTCATAACCAAGTGGAATTTATCCCAGGAAGACAAGAGTCATTTGACGTAAGAAATCAATCAACTTAATACACATTAATAAAATTTAAAAACAACATGATCATCTCAATTGATGGAGAAAAAGTTGTTGAAAAAAACCCAATATTCCCTCATGGAAAAAAAAAATCCTTGAATAAATAGGAATAGAAGGGAAGCCTTAATGTGTTAAAGCCCGTATATATAATAGAAAACCATAGCTAATACCATACTTAATGATGAAAGACTGAAAGCTTTGCCCATAAGATCAGAAATAAGGCAAGGAAGGGTACCCTCTTTCACCAGTTCTATTCAACAGAGTACTAGAAGTCCTAGATAGAGCAATTAGGCAAGAAAAAGATATAAAAGGCATCCAAATTATGAAGGAAGAAGTAAAACTCGCTCCTTGTAGAAGACATGATTTTACATGCAGAAAAACCTAAAGCATCCACAAAAAGTCTGTTAGAATTAATAAACAAATTTAGTAAAATTGTAGGATATCAATTCAACAAAATCACAAAAATCACTTGCATTTCTACACACTAGCAATGAAAAAATCCATAAGGAGATTAGGAAAATAATTCTACCAACAATAAGATTATCAAAAAGAATAAAATTTTTAGGCATAATTTTAATCAAGAAGGCAGAAGACTCGTATGCTGAAATCTACAAAATGTTGCTAAATCTACAAATTTAGGTCATTAAAGAAGACTTAAATAAATGGAAAGACATTTCATGTTCATAGATTGGAAAATTTAAGATGACAATATTACCCAAAGTGAGCTACAGATTGAAATTCAGTGCAATCCCTATCATAATCCCCAGGGGGAAGAGGTTTTGTTTTGTTTTTTTCTTTCCAGAAATACACAGTCTTATTCAAAAATTCAAATGGAATTTCAAGAGACCCTGAATAGCCACAACAATCTTGGAAAAGAACAAAGTTGGAGGATTCATACTTGCCAATTTCAAAAAAAAAGGAAAATATTAAAGTGTGTTACACATACCCAAAGAACTGAAAACAGAGAGAAAAGTTGCTTGTACACCAATGATCATAGAAGTATTACTCACAAAAGCTAAAACCCAGTGTCCGTCAACAGACGAATGTATAAACAAAATGTATGTATTTATAATTGAATATTATTCAACCATGAAAAGAGATGAAGTTCTCATATATGATAAACGTGGAAGAACTGTGCTGAGACATTGTGCTGAATGAAATAAGCCAGACACGAAAGGGCAAATATGGTATGATTCTACTTATAGGAAATATCTAGAATAGACAGATTCATAGAGAGAGCAGACTGAGGGCAGCTGGGGCTGGGGGAGGAGAAAATGGGGAATTATTTCTGCATGTATTCAGATTTTCTCATTAGAGTGTTATAAAATTTTGGTAATAGTGGTAATTGTTATACACCTTTGTGAATGTAATTAGTGTCACTGAATTATACACTTAGAAATAGTTAACAATGGTATCTTAACATAATAAGGAAAAAACATAGAGAGAAAAACAACGTACACCATTTGTCCTGAGTCCAAAAGACAGCAGATTCTGATGCGTTAACAAGCAGTCTTTCCCACCACAGCCGATAAAGCACCCACCACAATGTAGTCAATCCGCACACTTAGAATGACGCACCCACAAAGTGTGATAACAGCACCAGTTGGAAAGAAAACAAAAGAGGCCACCTTCTCTTACCTTTAAGAACCTTAACAGTTTAAGAGGAATTCTACATGTTCAAGGTTCAACATTTCTGAGTTTCAGTTCTCTTCATTGCCAAGTTTTCAGGATCTAAATGATGCTTAAGTATCAAAAACAAGAAACACCTGTTTGCTTGCCAAATTCCTTAATAAAATGAATCCCTCCCCCCCCACTCCCAGGACTTCCTAAGAAGAAAATGCTATGGGTAAAATTTTTAAATGTCAACCATCAAAATTATGAATAACTATATGAAAAATTTGTGACAAATATATATATCCTATGAAATGATGGATTTGATACTTGATAATTCAGAGTACTTACTATCCTATAAAATGACAACAGAGATTACTAAATAATGGTTGACACACATATAAGGCTGGTTGACACACACACTTTGGGCACAGTGAAACTTCATTACCTTAAAAATGACCCATGCAAGAAAGGAATCCCACTCTGTACAGCCTTCTTCCCCAAGAAAGAACTGTGACTCGACGAAACCACATTTTAACAACATGGAGATTTTGTTATTATAAATTTCAAAACAAAATGGAGGAATTTCCACATAATATTTATAACCTTCAAAGTACAATATTAATACATGTCTGTCAGTTAGAAATAACAGCAGTTTGTTAGGCTACAGAGTTTAACATAAAACCAATTTACAAATGTGAAAAGCAGTAGTGGTCCAATATTCACTATTACACATGAATCTGTTTCTTCCAGAAAAATTTTTTTTAAAAAATTAAAATTTCAGTATCATGAAATATTAAAATAACACCCCCAAACATGCCACAATCACTATTCACAAATAAAGTTAAAATGAAATATACAAAAATTCACTTAATACTGTTAAATAACAACAATAAACTACAAGATTTCCTGAACAGAAATGGTAGGACCCCTGAATGTTTTACAGTGAATTTCAGGAAAAAAAAAAAATTAAGTTATGACTATTTTCATGATATATTAGGCAAAAATTTACATGACCATTTCAAAATATACCAATTAAGTTTTATAGTTTGTAAGATGCACTAAACAAATAGTCCTTAAAAGTGAACACAAATGCTTAAAAACACCAATACCAAAGTGTATTTATGATGTTCAAAGAGATGCATAATTAAAACTGGAATATTTAGTATCTCTGGTAAACAGGTAATACCTACAATGCTTTAAAGCTATCCTCTAAGTTCTCATTTCTCTTATTTGTAATTTGTCATGGCTCACTGAAAAGACATATTACAGCTTTCAGCTGATTCCAAGTGAACGTTACGGAAACACACACAGCTCCCAAATAAAATAAGTTGTTCCCCAGTGAAGTATCATCCTTTCTAAGAAAAGAAGTATCTTTAAGACAAATGAATTCATGACCTTTCATGTTTGAATGGACTTGTATGGTTAAGTTTTAACTAAATTAATGTAAAGTAAGTGTATTAGTATAAAACTATACAGTAACACACAATAGACATTTCCAAAATGAGGAGTAAGTAAAAATAAATAATTCTGATGCTTTAATTTACTGGTGTCTAATGTGAGATCCCCAGAATGTTAGGTATTCACTTGCTTGAATCAACTTCTGCATCATACGCTTTCCCTAAACAAATGTGCTTATTAGTCTCTTAGCTACTTTATTTGCCAATGTTCAGTAAGAAATTATATAGCATAAACTTAGAGTGTTCAAGATGGCTCGCTCACTTATTTTACTGTTAAGCAAAGCTAAATTTACATTCCAGGAAACACTGCAGTTTAATTTTAAAAACAAACAAACAAAAAATGCAGCAGTAAAACAATTCGTGAGGAGAAACAGATGTATTCACATATAATAAAGCCACTGCAACTTCTTCAGGCATTCAATTGTTGTGTTAAATAAACAAACAGTAGTTATTTAGCAGCAATGATTCCGCAATAAATAATGCACTGTGTTTCTCAGTCCTGCACAAAAATTGCAGCTACAGTTACATCAACAGCTGTAACCTACTGGCTCTAATGGCAGAGAAGACCTTAAAACCGACTGTACAAAAAAATTGTCACACTGTGACAACAAATATAAAAAACAATCTGTAGGTCTGAAATAAAAAGACTCCACTGTGAAGAGGACAGTGTAGACAAACAGAGATTCCAAGTCCACCAAAAGAAATAACTGCCTTCAGTTCTGAGTCCTTGATTGGTAAGAAAGGCTGTGGGCTGGGCTTGAAACCATGTTATCAGACTTAAAAGAGCATGCTCTGTCTTCTGTTCTTCCCATGTCCTAAAATATAAAGTCATTTTGTGAGGCAGTTCAAGGTTCAGTTTTATCCCACATACAGTATTTGGTGACTCTAGGAAGCTAATGTTCCCACCAGCAAAAGCTAATATTCCACGGTGAGAGTAATCAGCACTGTCTTAAATGACCCTTTTGTTGATGGGGTCAGTCTACAGCTTCTATGCTTCGAAGTGATGAACCTGATGACTAGGGAAGCACAGATGTGTCTTCTGCCTCAGGTACCAGGGATGGCGTGTGCAGTGATCAAGCCAGGTCACTCGTAAAAGGTCTTTGCGCCATCTGCAGCTTTCAGGATCCCTGACTTGACTGAGTCAGATTTCTCTCTGAAGATTTACTGAGCTGCCCACATCATACAGAAAAGTGAGTACGTGCAATGCTAAACAGACACAGTTGTGGAATGCACTGTACATTGGTTTTTACATCAATAAACTCTACCGAGCAACTTATCAACCAAAATATTGGTTCCACGCAAAAATTCATGATCGACACGTGAAATGGTTTATGACAAACACACCTGTCTCTGGATAAGAAGAGTTTCGAAAACCCGGGTCCTTTTGCAACTGAATTTCTTTCAAACTGAATATTGATACACCTAAAATGCACAGACAAAAAGTATCAGGTGATGTTTTAACATTATTAAAACAAACACAGCCCCACTACAGGCAAAGGTTTAAAAAATGTATACTGGTTTGACATGAAACCATTTTACAAGGTTATAGGCCTGCTGAAATATTTTCCTTTTTGTCTCAATGCCTTGAGGACAAAACTGAATGAAGTAATCGCCCTCAGGCCCTTTCTTCCCCCACCTCTTGTGTTAACCCATGCTGTAAGCAGGTGTTTCTCTGGAAAACATACACTGTCTCTTCTAGGACTTACTTGGGGTCGGGAGACCTAGTTGAAATGTATCATGAAGTTCTTATGATGTGTCTCCTTAAGATGGCATGAAGGTATCAGACCCTCAAGCTATCTTCAGATTTTTGGCAAAAAAACAAGGAATAAGTTATACAACCAAACACCTACCTCAAGCTGAAATTTGTTATTAACAGTAAGATGTAAATATCATCTTAAGAAAACTGATAATTCACCTCTCTCAAATCTAATCTGTCAGAGAGATAAGCTGTCATTCAAAAAGACTCAGTAAATTGTAAGGGAAAAGCCATAAGGTTTTTGATTCCAATTAGTTTTGTCCCTGACTGCTACATAAACCTTGGTTAATCCATATTGGATAGTAAGTAACAATGGGAAATTAATAAAAGCCTTTGGCAGCTCAGTTCCCAAATAGTCTCCTGATTTCCCACTTACCTTTCTCTGTTTTAAAGTAAAATACTGGTGTAATTTGAAAAAAAAATATCATTAGTAAATCCAAAGAGTTACTTCAGGCATGAGGGATCTGCTAATTTAGTGACTCTGACAATACACTCACCTGTGTCAAGGAAAATTATCTTTATATCTTAAGAAGGAAATGTACTTTCACAAGACAATCTTATGTTTTGGCTGTGTGCTTCATTACTCTTCTCTTGAAATTCACTTTTAGTAACTCTGAATCAAAACTAGATTGGGCCTAGGGACAATACCTGTCATCAGATGTCATATTCCAACTTGATTCCAATAAGATTAACGGTCCACGCCTAAGTACTATTAATTTGTTACAGAGTAGTGGCAATGTGCTCAGTGTTATAAGAAATAAATTAAAACAGAAGAAAATAAGACATATTTCCCTTCAAAAACTTCTGATCTAATTACAGGAAAGATGACACTTTCAGACTGAAAAATCTATTATCTTTCTGAACCTCCAATCCCCCCAGGTCCCGACCCCCAACAAATACAAATGAGGAAGGGGAAAGGCTCCAGGGCTTCTCTTACTTTCTGGCAGCGCGTGTATCCTCGGTCCCAGACTGCGGAAGTACACGTGTTTCATGGCCTCTTCTGCTGAAACCCTGTTTTTGGATTCGTACTATGAAAAAGCAAAGAACTGCTTCATTAACTTTTCCCTGAATTATTGTAAAAAGCAGAAGATGGGCAAATTAGCATGTAGGGCTACTTTTAAAAATCTTGATTTATGTGGCTGGGTGCAGTGGCTCACGTCTATAACCCCAGCACTCTGGGAAAGTGAGGCGGGTGGATCACCTTAGCTCACAGGTTCGAGACCAGCCTGAGCCAGAGCGAGACCTTATCTCTAAAAATAGCCAGGCGTTGTGGCAGGCCACTGTAGTCCCAGCTACTTGGAAGGCTGAGGCAAGAGATTTGCTTGAGCCCAAGAGTCTGAGGTTGCTGTGAGCTATGATGCCACAGTACTCCCCCAAGGGTGACCAAGTGAGAGTCTGTCCCAAAAAACAAAAAAAATAATATTTGAGGGTGGTATAATTGACTCCATTCCCCAGAGAAGGAAACTGAGGTTTAACTACTCATTTAACAATTACAAAATAAGACGTGGCTTACCTGAAGAAATTTTGTTATCAACTCAATTCCTTCAGAGTCTAACCTAAAAACAATGGAAACAAGTGACAATTTATTCTTTTTGCTGACGGAAACT
Source organism: Galagoides demidoff (assembly GCA_963574575.1). NCBI lineage: Eukaryota > Metazoa > Chordata > Mammalia > Primates > Galagidae > Galagoides > Galagoides demidoff. Next base: position 22,349 of record CAUYQV010172187.1, on the reverse strand, counting down.
TTTCAGATAAAATTATTTCCTAAGTGCTTTAATCCACTAAATTTAAATACCCTAAAATTGCCACTCTTGGTGCCTTCAAATAGACTCAAATCTGTTTTAGCGGCTCGGCGCCTGTAGCTCAGCAGCTAGGGCACCAGCCATATACACCAGGGCTGGCGAGTTCGAACCTGGTCTGGGCCTGCCAAACAAGGATAACTGCAATAAAAAAAATAGCCAGGCATTGTTACAGGTGCCTGTAGTCCCAGCTGCTTGGGAGCCTGAGGCAAGAGAATCACTTGAGCCCAAGAGTTTGAGGTTGCTGTGAGCTGAGGTGTCATAGTGCTCTACCAAGGGCAACACAGTGAGACTCTGTCTCAAAAAAAAAAAAAAATCTGCTTTAGACTTATAAGATTTATGTTGTCAATTTGTTTAAGAACAAACCATAAATTTTCAATATCCAAGAACAAATCATTAAAATTATATATATATATTTAAAAAGACTTCTATTTCAAAACAAAGTAATTTCTAATATACGAAAAGTTTATATTACATCAACTTTTCACAGTGTTTCACTTAAAGTAGACAAGAGCATCATTTTCCTGTTATACAGGGGAAAACGCAGAGACAAGTGACCCCAAAATGTAATACAACAGTTTAAGGTGAACACAGAGACAAAGCATTCAACACATTTGCACAGGGCAGTCTGCTCAGCACTGAACACAAGAAGCTATTAAGTTTAATTTAAATATGCCACCTGAACTTCATAAAACTTCATTACTAATGGCTACGAAGCCAATGATATAGTCAATAAAAACACATAATTGAAATTAATATAACTGGGAGTAGTGGGCTTAGGGATTATTTTAATGGCAGAATCTCTTGATTGGAAATAATAGGTTCTATCTTGCACTGCCTTTCATGGCAAAAGTACAATTATGAATAAAGAAATATTTTTCCCTGAGGGCTCTCAGTGGGTCCTATGAATGCTGAGATGTCTACATTTGCTAGACCCTTCTAATCCTATGTAGATTGCCATTCTAGACATTTCTGGAGCTCCCTCAGCACAGAGATAAAGTCATGGAGAATCTGCTTCAAAGGGCTTCACTCTTTTACACTGAACATTCTAACAACATGCAAATATGTAAATGATAATAATAGGATTTATGCTACTTGGTAGAAACACATAAAAAGGCCCAGCACATATTATTAGTATCCCTAAGAAAGTCTAGTTAGAATGATATTAGTTGCTATAGTAACGATAAGAACATTGATGAATACAAATGGTTTTAAAATATTTCTGGTGTCCAAATGGTTTTGCTGTTCCTTTCCTAGCCTGAGGACAAACAGAAGCACAGCAAGTGTGTTACGGTGTGAGCAAGGTGAACGGCTTTGGATTAAAACATGAATGGCTTTATCTGGGGTCTTGGTGACTTTTTATATAGTAATTCTTTTTAAAGGAAAGATGCAAAATGTAGTCAGTTATTCTAACGTTACTTATTGAAAATGTAACAAATTCCACAAGTAAAAATATTTTACTCAAGTTTGAATGGAAGTCTTGGACTGAGGGTAGGTCTGAGAAGAAACTTCAACTGACTAGCTGGCACTTAGGGTATTATAGTTTGCTAAGGGATCAAAAAGAGTTAATATTCTGGGAGGTGCCTGTGGCTCAAAGGAATACGGTGCCGGCCCCATATACCGGAGGTGGCGGGTTCAAACCCCGCCCCGGCCAAAAACTGCAGAACAAAAACAAAAACAAAAAAAAAGAGTTAATATTCCTCAAATAAGAATTATGTTATTAACACTGGCTAAAAAACTGATGTGTCATCTTGTGTCAGAATCAAAATTTTATTTATATAATACTTTCCTAGGTTTTTTAAAAAGTAAACACAAACAACTCTGTAGAAAACAAAAAGAAACATCATACAATGCCTTTTTTCCCCTGAGAAAAGAAAGGCATTATCTACATAAACTCTAGAAGGCTCATACAGACAGCTCCATATCCATTTTATTAATAGCTCAATTCTGTTTACATACTTTGGTGACTCCTGGCCAGTGAATTATAAAATTAATCTGACATAGGAAGTAAGGAAACTGACTGAATTAAATCCTAAAATATTTAAGAACTGTATTATGTATTTTTCCCTGAATCTTTATTGTGGCTAATGCTTCAAAAAAAATCATGTGGGTTTTCCCCTTTTCATTTAACAACAACAAAATACCTGGGTGCATGGTTAATTAGAGGCTGTGGTTTATATTTTGGAAAGTTGTAGTTCTTGAACTCCTCATTTGAAGAAACACCTGGCCAAGTTTCCTGAGATGGCGTTCCTAAATTTAAAAAAAAAAAAAAAAAATTACATATTTATAAATGTATACAAAAAATTTTAAGTTATTTATAATATTCATATATGTAAATAGGCAGGAGAAAGTATCTTAGAGAACAATTTACATTTACTAGATAATTTAATTCAGCTGAAATTGGAAATGACAGAAACAGTAAACATATGGACTTTTTAGACTATGCAATGATGCATAAAAATCATGTTGCCTAGCCCTTTTTCTATCCAAGTGGCACCACCTAAGTTAGAAATATTCCTTAATAATATGCAGAAAGTCAATTTTCCATAATATTTCTTTTCTCTGTTCTTCCACAAAATCTTTGTTGCCAAGGTGAAACTCAATAAATGATATTACCTAGAAGAATCTATCTTCATAATAATTATGCCTACTGTAATTCTTTTAATAGCTGTTTATATTAGTCTCTGTACTATGTTTTGTTTGTTTTCTTTTGAAATAGCTCTGTTGCCCAGCCTAGAGTGCAGTGGTGGTGTCATAGTTCACAGCAGCCTCCAACTCCAGAGCTCAAATGACCCTCCTGCCTTGGCCTCCTGAGTAGCTGGGACTAGAGGCAAGTGCCACCTCATCTGGCTAATTTTTCTATTTTTTTTTTTTTTGAGACAGAGTCTCATTATGTTATCTTGTCGCCCTCAGTAGAGTACCGTGGAGTCACAGCTCACAGCAACCTCAAACTCTTGGGCTTACACAATTCTCTTGCCTCAGCCTCCCAGGCAGCTGGGACTATAGGCACCCACCACAACGCCTGGCTATTTTTTCGTTGTTGTTGTTGCAGTTGTCATTGTTGTTGTGGCAGGCCCAGGCCAGGTTTGGACCCGTCAACCTCAGTGCATGTGGCCAGCACTGTAACCACTGTACTATGGGCGCTGAGCCCAATTTTTCTATTTTTGTAGAGATGGAATCTTATATTGCTTTGGCTGGTCTCAAACTCCTGGCCTTAAGCAGTTCTCCCAACCCAGACTCCCAGAGGTGTGAGGTAACACACCGAGCCTCACTGTCAAATTTGTAAATATATATTTTAGAGATACAGTCTTATCTAACTAATGAATTATAGGTTCAAATCACTGGGAAAAGATTTCTTCTGTTACCTAGAAGTCGGAAAATTAAGTGCAGTTCATCTTCCACAGTTGATCCTGGAAACAGAGGTCTTCCAGAAGCCATTTCAAAGAAAATGCAACCAACACCCCTTAAAAATATATCATGAAAAAAAATGAGCAATCTATTTACATATTATGAAGCACAAGAATCTTTTCCTTAAGATTGCCTCTCTGCAGAATTTCTACTAGCCTGCTAGAAAACTTCCTGCAGACATATTTTCGATTGAACTAATTTGTTAACATTTACCATCTCAATTTCTATATTGCTATGTCCATTGTTCTCGCTTAAAATGTCAAGCTTTCCTTTGCATAAGTCCTGAATAATACTAACAATAGCTAATAGTGATTCAATGCTCACTATGTGTCAGAAACCGTTTTCTAAGTGCATGAATAATTATCTCCTGAATCTTGTGAAAGTGATAGGGACACCATGGACTAGATGAGGCAAGAAAGGACAGAAGGGAACCAACTGAGGAGACGGTTATGTAATCCAGGAGAGATAATGGCCTGAACTAAGGGCAGCAGGGATAGAGAAGTAAATGGTTTAAGATTTTCTGATGCAGGAAGCAGAGTCAGAACATGCAGGTACAGAAGTGTGTGTGCATGAGCACGTGCAGTCTGTATAAGAGAAAGAAGATGAACGGATGGAGGCTCAGTGAATAGAGTGTCATCTGGGCCTTACATTTATGTGAATACACGTAAGTATAAGAAACAGTCCTTCCACTAAAGGACTCACAATCTAGTGTCTGTATATAAAACTTAACTTTACATATTAAAATGTTATATAGAAAAGTAAAATTGTACAGTTGCTATGGAGGACTATGATAGTTTCTCAAAAAATTAAAAATTACTATATGATCCAGCAACTCCGATCTAGGTATGGATCCAAACAAAGCGAAAGCAGGGTCTTGAAGAGGTATCTGTATCCCCATGTCTAGGGCAGCACTATTTACAGTAGTGAAAATGTGGAAGCAACTGAAGTGTCTATCAATGTGCAGGAGGGTAAACAAAATATGGCATATATATTCAACAGAGTATGATTTGACCTTAAAAAGGGAGAAGATTCTGAAAGATACTCCACTGTGGATAAACCCTGAAGAGATTACACTAAGTGAAATAAGCCAGTCACAAAAGGACAAATACCATATGATTCTACTCACACGAGGTACTTAAGAGTAGACGATTTGCAGAGACAGAAAGTAGAACAGTGGTTCCTAGGCATGGGTGGAGAGCGGGGAGGAGGAGTTTAATGGGTACAGAGTTTCAATTCTGCAAGATGAAAAATGTTCTAGAGGTGGATGGTGTTGACGGTCATGCGACAAGGTCAGTGTATTTAATGTCTCAGAATAATATGCTTAAAATTGGTTAACATGGTAAATTTTATATGTATATTTTGCCACAATTTAAAAAATGAAAAAAGAAAAAAAATGTTACATGAAATACAATTTTATATATAGTAGAACCTCTATAAGTTGACCACTCAAGGGACCGTGGCAAACTGGTCCATAAATGGCAATGGTCACCTAAGGCCCAGGGCTGTGGCAGGGATGAGTACATGTGGTGACGTCTGAAGGTCACTGTAAGGAGGTGGCCAACTATGGAGGTTCTACTGTGATTTTTCCAGACAACAACAAAAGTATAGGATGTTGCTACATGAAGAGCATTGACAATAAATGCACTCCAGCTCAGGGGAAGGAACTGCCACTAGAGGCTGGATGTATCAGACAAGAATGTATGAAAAGCTAGTTTTGACGGTTACTAGCCACAGGCTCCGATTACAGGAGGTGAGTGAACCAGTGTGAAAACACCCAGAGCAAAGGAGGGAAAGCCCATATAGCGAGTAGGCCGTTAGGCTACAAAGAAACAACTGTGCTGAGAAATAGTGTGGAAAAAAGGTGGAAAAGCAGTTTAGCGGCATCTCACAGAAACCCTCAAGAGGAGACTGAGGAATTAATGGTACCATCTCTTCTAGGTAACAAATGGGTGGAAACAAAGGTATTTTGAGTATGAGTGTCAGAATCAATGAGGTGTGAAAGACAGCTACAATATCTAAATTATTACTTTTATTTCAACTTAAAGCAGGTAGATTTTGGCAAATATTAAAGGATAATAAAAATATTTTTTAATAAGTATGTATCAGACGCTCTTTTGAGTGCTTATATGCATTAGCTCATTGAATCTAATCATTATCTACAAAACTTTAAAGTAGTCATTACTAGTCCCACTTCCTTAAATGAGGAAACTAAGGCATGGGTCAGTTACTTGCATAAGGTTGTTATATAGTTATAAATGGTAGAATTGAGATTTAAATTTTGGTACTCTTACTTCCATGCCAGAATGCTTATTAACCACTGCTTATGACTATTTAAATTAACACCTCCTTCACAGTCAAATATATTTCAATATGCCCTGTGTTAACAGCTACATTTTTTCAAAATTATAAGTGGCAGTGACATCTGTATATATTTACCACATGTCGATCTGTGTGGAGTACTCTGAGGAGCCCAGCAGCACGTCGGGCGGCCGATACCACAGGGTGACCACCTCATTGGAATAGGTCTTTGTGGGAACTGACTTGGCTCTGGCTAGTCCTTCAAAGACAAAAGAAAGCAAAGCATTAGGAAATAGCTATAATGGATTTCGTAACCCCTATCCTCACCACGACTTCATTCGAGGGGATGCTGGAGGATGGATACTCTATAGCTTGCTGAAATTTCAACAAAATTAGTTTTCTGAAATGTGTTGAGGGCATGTGTCTTGGGTCAGCAAATCCTTATGTATATAGTTAAACTAAATAATAATAATGCCACAACCAGAGATTATGCTTACTTTTTAATATGTGAGTATACCTAGAACAGGGTCTGGGTTAATCTAAACTTATTTTCCTTCTATGAATCAAGATGCCAAAATTATTTTCTAGATGAAATTAAATTAATCCAAACGAGGCCAATGACACCGACATGCACAATTTTATTTCTTTTGAGACAGAGTCTCAAGCTGTCGCGCTGGGTAGAGTGCCGTGGCATCATTGCTCACAGCAATCTCTAACTCATAGGCTTAAGTGATTCTCTTGCCTCAGCCTCCCAAGTAGCTGGGACTACAGGTGCCTGCCACAACGCCTAGCTATTCACAAGTTTATTTCTTACAGCTACAAGATTTTGCCACCTTTTAACCTAATTCCAACTTTCATATGCTATACCATTTTTATCAAAAATCCTGAAGTTATCGGTCCTCGATCCTGTTGAGATTAACTGATGGTTTTCTTGCAGAAATCTATTCCGAGATGGTTTCCTCACTGTGTACTCTCTCTCACAGGTGTTAAGCTGTATGCATGGTTATGGAATAAGACAGAGCTCACTATACCAGGGGTCCTCAAACTTTTTAAACAGGGGGCCAGTTCACTGTCCCTCAGACCATTGGAGGGCTGGACTGTGGGCCCCAGGACAAGTTGGCTGCTAAGCAGGACAGGCAGCGGCAGCCAAAACACCTGGCGGGCCAGATAAATGTCCTCTGCGGGCCACAGTTTGAGGACATCTGCCTATACTATAAATGATGTAAAACATTTGCCATTTCTTTTGTCAGTTTAACTTAACATCCTCTGACTCTTCAGAAATAAAACCTACAGTTCACAACTTTATGCTGAGTCACCAGTAGGAGAGAGTTCATATTACTTCCAAACCTCTTAAATTCTGATGACCTGAAGAAGCAGCAACTTTAAAAGATATCTTAAGAAATACAAATTTGATTTCCCACATATTTTATTCTGAATAACAAGGAAGAATTCATTTTCTAAGCTGAGATTGCTGTTACGTATAATTTTAAGAAAGATGTCATAAAAGGATAATTTGATATTTTATTAATTGGGTAGTCACATAAAAATACCAGAAGTTTAAGTAATTAGGCAGTATTCATGCTATTTCAGCCATGGTTAAAGGACGTAAGTGGAAGAATGGTGACACGTTTTAATTATGAGTTTTACTCCAGCATCCCAACTTAGTGAAATAAGTCCAACAAATTATTATTATTATTTTCAGTTTTTAGCTGGGGTTGGATTTGAACCCACCACCCTCGGCATATGGGGCCAGCGCCCTACTCCTTGAGCCACAGGTGCTGCCCAGTCCAACAAGTTATTTTCCTACCAATTTTAGTATTACTGACATGAAGGCAGCTTTCTGATCTCTTTTTCTGATATTAACAATGAGGTGAATGGAGGCAAAGGACAGGTTTGTAAATATACTTATTTTATTAACTTCTACCATCAAGGCAAATTGCCAATGACAGTATTCTCAGTAGTTTATTTTCCTGGTCCTGGGAGAATTCAGAACTAGAGTGCTTATCCAAAGAGGTTCACAACTAGAATTTCAGTATTAGCATGAAATGAAATAAACAATAATAGTCTCTCCCAAACCAAATTAATTAAATGTGATACAATAGTATTATATAAGCCATTTTCTAACATTAATGAAAATATCTGTATCAGTAGTTCAGACCTCTGAATTTCACTGATCATGGGAAAAGGGTAGGATTTTCAAAGGGATCAAGAACAACTTACAGGATAAACACTCAAAGTTACATGAACCTCCTTTATAGGAAGTCATAAGTATATTCACTCTACAACCAACAAAATAAATAACGAAAGCAATAGAGACAAAGTTGATTATACTGTCTCATGGAATAGTCAATTTTTTGTCGGCCTATGAGAACATAAGTTTTGCTTGGCTTGTTTTGTAGAGGTTAGAAGCACAATTTAAAGCACTCTGGGTATTTCCCAATGAAAGTAGTTTTTGATGTCCCTGGACATTCCTTTTGCATTTCTAATTTCCAGCATGGTTTCTCTAGGATTCCCAGCTGTTTAGAGAGAGAGAGAGACAGAGAGAACACACACAGGTATGACAATTAGAAGGGAAGGAGCAACATAAGCTATGCCAAGAAAGAAACTTTACAATCTACATAAGCATATGCAAGGAGCTGGTATTCCTCATTCAAACTCGTGGGCTCACTCATTTCTTTTTTTAAGGAAGGACATACAAATCGTAACTTACCTCTCCAAACAAATGGCAAAGTGTTAAATGAGCAAATGTATAGGAATTTTCAGAACAAATTCACCATTTAATAACAGTGAACAAACAATCCTTGAAAATCAAATTTAATGCAATACTCCAAAAGCAAAACTACCACAATCATTTGTGAAAATGCTCATTGTGGAAAACTGTATGGACTGTTAGAAACTAAGTTATACTAGAATATTCAAACTCTCACAATGTAGAATACAAAAAATTCAAAGCTACTCTACAAAGTTTCTTCAATATGAAAAATGGCTTACTTCCTAAAAGCAAAAAGAACACTTAATTTTACTTTCAAATCCCTTAAAATAGATTAGCTAACAAGAGCCAGATAAATAATGCCAATTAAGCCATTAAGCATATCACAGCGTCATGGTTACAGGTACAGAACTCTTTCTCAGTAGTGGCTTTTAAACTCTTTGGTCTGAGGACACATTTTATATGCTTAAAAATCATCAAAAATTCAAAGAGCTTTCGTTCATGTAGGTTATACTTATTGATATTCACCATGTTAGAAATTAAAACAGAAAAATTTTAAATATTTACTTATTAAAAATACTACTCATATGAAGCATGAATATTTTATGAAAAACATTTTAAAACAAAAATTAGTAAGAAGAATGGCCCTATTTTACATTTTTATAAATCTCTTTTAAAGTCTATTTTGAAAGATGGCTGGATTCTACATCTGCTTTTGTATTTAATCTGTTGTGATACGATCACAATATATCAAATTTACATACATACCTGAAAAAAATTAGATCTCATACATATGTGAAGTTGGAAAGAAGAGGGACTTTTTTTTTTTTTTGAGACAGAGCCTCAAGCTGTCCCCCTGGGTAGAGTGCTGTGGCATCACAGCTCACAGCAATCTCCAACTCCTGGCCTCAAGCGAGTCTCCTGCCTCAGCCTCCCAAGTAGCTGGGACCACAGGCGCCTGCCACAATGCCTGGCTATTTTTTTGGTTGCAGCCATCATTGTTGTTTGGCGGGCTTGGGCTGGATTCGAGCCCACCACCTTAAGTGTATGTGGCTGGCGCCTTAGCCACTTGAGCCACAGGTGCCAAGCCAAGAAGAGGGACATTTTAATAGTCTTTTTTGATAATTGTGAATTGTCTTTTCTTGGTACTACATCAGAACTGGAAAGTAAGTTGCTTCTTAAAGATTACGAAGTAATTTAAATTATACCAGTGAATTTTTCATACTTCTTTACAATTCATTGGTCTATCTTGCAATTTAAATGTATGTTTTGTTCTTGTGTGGTTCCGTAATACCTAGCACTGATCAAATAATGGCTCTCTGATTTATACATTCCAAATGTTTATATACTTCTTTGGAATATCTAAAAAATCTTATTTGTTAGCATCAACATTGAGCTCATCAGAAAATTTTCTTATGTACTGGAAAGCTACCAAACTCAAGCCAGCAGATGCAAAAGTCCAAAATCTAATTTTTGGTTGAAAACTTGAACTTTACTATAGGCAAAAATTACTTTCAGTTGTTTTCCTTGAAATGATGAGGTTTACTTCATTCATTTTCAAGAAAATGTTTCCCAAATACATGAAGTATGAATAACCAGTTTGTCAGTCATTTCTTTCAAGTACAGTGTTCTTTGAAAGAAAAAAGGGCTACTTCAGTTTACCCTCAATCTCATAAGCACTTTTCCTTGGGATAACCATAGTATTTCTGTCTGTACCAGACGTGTTTTATATACATACATGACCCTTTTCATTACACAAATACTAAAAAGACATGTACTTAAAGATGGAGATTTAATAAAATTAATAAATTATTCAAACATCTTGCACCAAACATCTTTTGAAGTGTAACTGACACTTTTTTCTCTTGAAGTGTGTAACAGTAAGGATACAATGATATACTCTGGTGCTACTGCCTTGGTTTATATTAAAGAATCAGTAGCTTTACCCCTCACAGCTTTTGGGTCATCAGTGTAAATTTTAACACAGTTAAAAAGGGCAAATAATGGTTAGTATAATTTTAGTAATCTATTTTATCTTTAGAGACCCCTGAAAGGGTCCCCAGAGTGCTAGGGATCCATGGATCACAACTAAGAACCGGGGCCTTTTGTAATTGTTGCTAATAACCCACATAAATCATCTACCCAAGTTCTGTCAAATGTCTTATTCTGTTCACTATAGAGAAAATTTCCAAACCTACATAAAAGCAATGACACATTGTGACAACGGTTGTTCTTTTAAATTTAACCACTTGGAAGTATTTATAAATATCTAGTCCATTCCATACCAAAATCTGCTAGCTTCAATTCTCCTTTTTCATTAATGAGGAGGTTCTGTGGCTTCAAGTCTCGATGCAATACCTTTCTTCTGTGGCAATATGCCAAACCGCGGAGAATTTGGTATAGAAACAGCTACAGAAACAAATAAATAAAAATTAGTCTTAATAATGAGACATACTCTGGTATAAGCATAAATTATGGTAAGCAGAAAAGCAACTGGCCTAGAACATGATTTTTATAAAAAAAGCAATAGGGCGGTGCCTGTGGCTCAGTGAATAGGGCACCAGCCCCATATACCAAGGGTGGCGGGTTCAAACTGCAACAACAACAACAAAATAGCCAGGCATTGTAGCAGGCGCCTATAGTCCCAGCTACTCAGGGGGCTGAGGCAAGAGAATCGCCTAAGTCCAAGAGCTGAAGGTTGCTGTGAGCTGTGATACCACAGCACTCTACCGAAGGTGACAAAGTGAGACTCTGTCTCTTAAAAGAAAAAGCAATCACATCCTTAGATACAATGTCTTGTCCTTGGTTTCTGAATTTTCAGTTAATTGTTCTATCTGAAGCATTAGTATCTATGAAAATATTATAAATAATGTGAAACTTCATCTTAGCAGTAACAGTTAATTTGTTATCGAAAATGACTTAAACAGATTTCCATAAACTTAAAGGTCTATTAAAGCTTAGAGTTTGATTATAAAATTCTGGCAAAACAAATAACCAACCCCTCCTTAAAAAAACCTGATCTTGGACAGTGTCTCTAAAATAAAGCATCAGAATTGGTGGTTTTATAAAAAGTTTGCGATATCAAAGAGCATTTGCTGCATAGCTTTGGCAAATTACTTGTTATAAAAATAACCTAAACCAGCTTCTATCACCCACCTCCTGGGTACTTTAATTTCAGCACCTCCTACTCAGCCTTCAAACTCTGCTGTGATTCAGCAAGGGGCACTAGCACCACAGTGCTCTGAATGACTCTGAAAATGCAACTCCTGTAAGGCTAAGGTAGGGTTTCTGTTGTGGATTTTGGAGGAAAGAGGGTTATGAAACACAAGTTCAAGTACAGAGGATTCAAAAGTTTACCCTTAGTTTATCTGTTAGTGAAAAACAAAGCCTCAGAACACTGAGGCTAAGGCAGGCCGGTGGGCCAGAGAGAATTCTCAGCAGCAAATTCTCTACAGTCTATATAATTATGTTTTAAAAACTATAAAATTACTATTTTAATATATGCCTGTTTCATTCTATGTTTGGAAATCATAAAGGCAATTTAAACAAATAAACAATAAAATGTTTCCAACTTAAGCAAGCTACATAGACCAGGGCTTTAAAGACAAACTTCTCAAACTGCTGTCAAATTATAATTAAGGGCCTTATTTTCTTTTCAAATTATTGTCCCTATAAAAACAGGAAAAACAAAACAAAAACCACAACCAGGAAGATGTACAAATGGCACAATCCCTCACAGAACAAATGTAAAATGCAATAACAATCCTCATAGTGTTAGGTATGGAAATCCAGCTAGAGCCGCATTCTAAAATTCTTAGCAATGTGTTATCCATATGTTCTGGGCTGTCTTTTAGTAACAGAAACTGGCTCTCCTTTACATCCACCAAATTTACTATTTTAAAAAAAACTGTAAGTTTAAAGTTACTATCCACAAAATTAGAAATGTCTCAAACATCCAGCTGAGACAGCCTATTTCCAGAAAAGGTTCATAAGCTATTGAGTAAGTTTGGTTAAATAAATCTTTGCTAAATTTGGAGTACACCAATCAGGTCAAAGAAACCTACTGTAAGAACACAACTCTGTCCAATGCTTTTACTCAGTAGCTTTTGCTTTTCTAGCATTACTTGAATTAGACATTAGATGATAAACTATAGTAAGAAAACACATCAATTTTCTTACTTTTGCTCCTGACAGCATAGATTGGTATTTCCAGCATAGTGATCACAATACCTGCATGTTCCTGGTGTGATTATTCATTAGATTACACCCTAAAAAGTTGTTGTTGTTTTTATTTCTTTTAAGACAGAGTCTCAGTCTGTCACTGTGGGTAGAGTGCCAAGGCTTCATTATAGCTCAACCTCAAACTCTTGGGCTCAAGTGATCCTCCTGCCTTAGCCTTCCAAGTAGCTAGAACCACAGAACTTGTCATAATGCCTGGCTAGTTTTTTTTTTTAGTAGAGATGGATCTTCTTGCTCTTGCACAGGCTGGTTTCAAACTCCTGAGCTCAGACAATCCATCTGCCTCATCCTCCCAGAGTGCTATGAGCCACCGCACCTGGCCTATTGTTGCTTTATATTTACTATTAAATACCATTTTAAATATACAGTAGAACCTCTGTAAGTTGACCACCCCAGGGTCTATGGCAAACTGGTCAACATATGGAGGTGGTCAACATAAGGAACAGCCTACTGTAGTGATATATACATGTGGTGCATGTCCAGTCTATGAAAATTAGGTCAACTTAAGAAGGTGGTCAACTATGGAGGTTCTTCTCTATTAGAAGTCTGCCATTTAAAAGATACTTTTTGCAAAATGCATCCATCACTTGTATTTTTAAAGCAGAAGACAACTATAAGTGTATTTTATATCTAGAATAATCAGTTGTAATGTGAACGGAAATGTCAAAATAGTGAAACAATTCTCCAAAAAGGTATGATCCTAAGAAAGCTGTAATATAGTGAACAGAAGTTGTAAGAAAAGACTGTATGTTCAGAAGACAATAACTTAGTTAAAATGCCAAACAAAAACCCTGAAGAATAGTTATGAGGCTGGTATATTTTATTAAGTAATCTAGTCCATCTATGTTTTAATCAAAATTAAAATACTAAAACATACCTTTACATTATGCATACTCATAATGTTTCCACAGTCATCCATGTACTGTTTTAGGTCTTTATCCTGAAAAAAACACAGCAGTGTAATATATGATATGTAGTTTTCAGAATGCATGGCTGATTCATTTAGAAGCATTTGATTTTTAAAAAGAAGTTGTTTAAGTAAAGACACTGAATACACCACACACACAATTTAATTAAACACCAATAACTAAATAAGACTGTCCTGGGGCTGTCAAAAGTCAAATTTAAACACTGAATTAAACACTGAGTTTTTACGAAATGCTTACCAGATACTCAAAGACCAGAGTCAAAGATTTGTCTGTGTGAACAATGTCATGTAATGTTACTATATTTGCATGTTTTAGATCCTTTAATAGTGAAACTGAAAAACAGAAAAGAAAACCAATTATTTAGTCTCTGGTAGCCAGTCTTTATCAAAATGTCAAGTAAGTTTAAAATATGAACTGATTGACTTTAAGATTCTCCTAAGTTTAAAACAAAAATCCACCAAGAAGATTTATAGCACAAATTTTAACAGAATCAATTTTTTCTTTTCATTTGAGGTTCTGGGTTTGATCTAATACTTTTTTTTTTTTTTGCAGTTTTTGGCCAGGGCTGGGTTTGAACCTGCCACCTCCTGTATATGGGCCCGGCACCCTACTCCTTGAGCCACAGGTGCCGCCCTATCTTGGTCATTTTTAAAAGCTGAATGCTTAGAAAATAAGTAGACATTTAGTAAATGTCTACTTATTTAGTAAAACTGTCCCCAATATCATAATACTCTCTATATCATCTTTTTTTTTTTTTTTTTTTTGAGACAGAGCACAGTGGCATCACCACAGCTCACTGCAACCTTAAACTCCTAGGCTCAAGTAATTCTCATCCTCAGCCTCCCAAGTATCTGGGCCTACAGGCACATGCCACGTCGCCTGGCCAATTTTTTCCTATTTTTTGTAGAGATGGGCTCTTGCTCAGGTTGGTCTGGAACTCCTGAGCTCAAGGGATTGTCCTGTGTTGGCCTCTCAGGATGCTAGAATTACAGGTGTGAGCCTCTATGCCTGGCCTCTGCACCCTCTTCCATTTTTTTCCTTAAGTCTTAACTTTTCCAGACTTCTGGGATTAATTTAGATACAAAGTGCAATGTACCTTTTTCCTCCCACATTACTAATCATTTGCTTCAAACTATTTTCTAGGTAATATATCTTTTCTTTATAAAATGTTATCATGCTATAAATATGTTTATACACTATTCACTTATGTTTAACTTAGGCAGCTGATTTACAGTTACCATGTTCCCCCATATCAATATATAACACTTCTCTAAGTGAATATTTGTCTACGACAGTGATTTCTAATGACTTCGTAGTACCTCAGTATAAGCTATATAATAATGTAATGTTCCTTTCTTTTGAATATTTGGCTTTCAGAAATTAGCTTTTTAAAGGTCCAATTATACCTTTTAGTCATCTATTCTGTATCTCAATTCTTTTTACTTAGACAAAATAAACTCTTATTCTGCAGCACTGGTTCTAAAACACTCAGTACAAGTACTCTACCTTCTCTTATAGCTGTGCAGGGCGCACCTTCTTCATGTTCCAGTCGGATCTCCTTTAATGCCACCAAATTCTCTGTCAATTTACTTCTTCCTTTATATACTGTCGCATATGTACCCTATAAAACATATTTTTAAAGACACATCAAAAGTTATCATGAGAACAAAAAAAAAAAGGAAAAACAAAAAAATTTAAAAGGAAAAACAAGTATCATGAGAGTCTATCAAATTCCATCTGTATGACAAAGAGCTCGGACTGAATTTCTAACTTCTAAGCATATTTTAAATTCCATCTTGCAAAGACAAATCAACAACAACACTCTGTCTTGGTTTTTCTTACAGAAAGGAAACTTCCAATTCAGATGCACACCTTCCATACTCTTACAACACCACAGAGTGCCTTAAAAGTACAAAACACATAATTTACTGTTTTACTTTATTAATAGATTATCAGATTAAAAACTGGATTAATAATTTTGGAATAAAAGCACTCAAAAGTGCTTTACCTGCAGTGGCGTATGGAGATTGAAGGATTCTAATTGAGCATAATAATTAAAAATATAATTAACAGATTATTAAATCATAAAAATTTTACCTATGTTTCCAGACTTTTCAAATCTTTGTACAATAACTCTCCTTTAAAAAATAAATACATTGTACAGAATATATTCCATCATTGTGTATACCTCAAACTCCTTTAAGGCTTCCCTATTAACTATATTATTTTTTTTTTTTGCCCTTTCTTTCTCTGGGAGGTAGGCCATTTCTAAACTAGTAGTACTAGTAGAAAGTCAAAAAAGAAATGAGATCTTAAGAAATTCTTTAACCTTCAATGAAACTGTTTTTGTTTTTTGTTTTGAGACAGAGTCTTACTATGTCACCCTCTGTAGAGTGATGTAATGTCATAGCTCACAGCAACCTCCAACTCTTGGGCTTAAGCGATTCTCTTGCTTCAGCCTCCTGAGAAGCTGGGACTACAGGTGCCCACCACAACTCCTGGCTATTTTTTTGTTGCGGTACAGCCAGGGTCGGGTTTGAACCTGCCACGCCACCGTAGGTATATGGGGCTGGTGCCTTTTGCGCTGAGCCACAGGTGCCTCCCAATGAAAGTGTTTTTATCTTTAAAGACAGTGTTTTGATTTTTCACAGGTTTGAACTCACATAGTTTCCCATATGACAACACAGACACACACCGCCAGGAGGCTGACCACAACTGCATGGCTGCCCATTTTGTTACCAAGAAAGCACAATGCCTTGTGCTTTAATAAAAGATTACAAGGCTATAACACAATGCTCATTTCTTCTTCTTCTTTTTTTTTTTTTTTGCAGTTTTTGGCCAGGGTCACCTTTTTTTTTTGCAGTTTTTGAACCGGCCACTTCTGGTATATGGGGCCTGGCACCCTACTCCTTTGAGCCACAGACACTGCCCAGTGCTCATTTCTTCTTAAATCAGTTTAAGAAGGGTCATTTCAAAGACTGAAGGATTTTAGCCCTTCTAACTTTTCTGTTGCCTTTTCATAACAAGTATATAATCTGGGAGATAACTGTGTTTACATTTTCACCCCTGGTGCATAAAAACTGTGAACTAAGAGAGTTTAGATGATGAACAAAGAAAGGGAGTCTTACATTTTTGAAATAAGTGTTTACTTACCTCTCCCAGCTTTTCCAATTTGATGTAGGTTTCCATTTTTCCAAATCCAATTTCTGACTGAAAGTAAACAATTATAAATTTAGTATTTGTTCTTAAAATTAAAATTCATCTCTTCCTCAAATTCTACAACTCTCCTACACTAAAAAGTTTCTAACAGTAGACAAACCTAATCATAATCAAATCGTTGGTATCTGTCAAGTCTTAAAATATAGCCTATGTTGAAACAGACCTAACTTCAAAAATATCAAAGTTTACAATTAAAACTTTCAAGGCCAAAACTATTCTTAAAATTGCTTTTTAGCACTCTTTTGTAGATAGCAGAAAAAGCAATAATCTAAAGAGTGATCTGCTTCATGCTTACAATTACAATGGTGCAATGCCTCTAAATAAAAAGGTAGTGAAAGGAAATAATGTTCTTTATTTATACATGATTTCAGTTCTCAAAGGTGTAAAAATGATGCTGGATGATTAGGTACTGAGTTTTAGTCAAACTGTATAGCTCCAAAGATGCAATTTTTCTGGAGCTGTTGAATAAAATTAAAATGGTCCCTGATGATAGACCTGACATCACTCCCCACTTTGAACAATAGGATAAACCGTCCGAAGCCAAACAGCCAAAAGTAGCAGAGGTCCTTCAAAAGAACTGTTTTTATCCTTTTGTTACAATGGTATATTTCATGTTAAAAACCATGTGGAAATTGCACATCCAGTCGTATTGAACTCAATTTTGGTAAACTAATTAAGACTTTGGTGACAGGTATTACTACATGTCTAAAAAATGATTTCTTTTTGTATTTTTTATGACTTTTTTCTATATATGGTACTTTTCATAAAAACATTAAATTTAAAAAATGAAGTTTTAGAACCACCATATACCACTCATCCATGTATTGTCTTATATATGACTTGGTATTGACTTTGTTTTCTATTAATAACTATGCAGAATAATGAAGTGAAACTGTCACAGATCATATTTTCCGAATACAAGTGATATTTTTAATTTCACTACGGAAAATGTGACAAAACAGCCCACTGTCGGGTATACGATAGCCTGACCCTGAGTATCTTTTAACTTACATATGTTCTGTATCACTCACTTACATACAACCTAAAATAATTTACTTTAAAACCAGGCTAACTGCCAAGATCACAGAAATTGATAGCTGTCAATTTCTTAGACCTATCTCTGGAATTCAGGTGCTTAAATTCGCAAATATGGAACGACTGCATTTTTGTCATAAATGTCAAGATTTGTTATCATCTTTTGTGGGTGAAAAGCATTATATGAGAATAAATGGAAACTAATATGAAGAAAACAATGGATGTCCCTGAAAAAAATATTTAAAATGTCATCATCTATAACAATGAGAACATGGGAAAATATGACTGTACTTTTTCTTCTCAGGAGTAGGGAAACTTTCTTATTCATCATTTTATCTTAAACAAATGAATATTAGTATGCCCTGAAAACTTCAAATACACCTCCGTCTAATGGTGACTATGACAAATGTTGACGTGTGCTTTAAAGATTATGTGATTGGGCTACAAATTAAAGATTGTAAAGACAGGCTTGGCGCCTGTAGCTCAGCAACTAGGATGCCAGCTACATGCACCATGGCTGGCGGGTTCAAACCTGGCCTGGGCCCGCCAAACAACAACAACAAAAATAGCCCGGTGTTGTGGCAGGCGACTACAGTCCCAGCTATCTGGGAGGCTGAGGCAAGAGAATTGCTTAAGGCCAAGAGTTGGAGGTTGCTGTGAGCTGTGATGCTGTAGCACTCAACTAAGAGTGACATACTAAGACTCTGTCTCAAAAAAATAAAAATAAGAAAAAGACTGTAAAGACAAATGTTTTAGAGATTACTATATATCTTATAAAGCTGTTAAGGAATAAACTATAAGATATCCACCTAAAATTTAATTTCACAAACAGTCACTCTTGAGAGAATGAAATTTAGTGACATCATTAGAATAAGCTGAAAGCCTGTTTTTAATAAAGGAAAGGAAATACTGAATCATAATTTAAATTTGAATAATTAGCCTATAAAATAAACAGCATTATGAATTCCACTCACGCAGACAGGCAGACAATTCAGACAAAGCCATAGTTACAGAAGTGAATTATTTGTCAGATCCTAATTCAAAGAGTAAATAAACCACACCTACCCCACCTCCTATTTTTAACGATTTCCAGCTTTGAAGATTTACTGATTACATCCAAAGAGTACTTAATCTATAAAGGAAATTTTTAGAAAATTTTGCTTGCATTTTTATCTGCTGAACATGACGAGGTTAACAATAGATATAATGACTGGCTCGTTGACAGGCTCTCCTACAGAAATTATTCAGAGGACAGAGGACAAAGCTCAGTTATTCCACATTCACCCAGCACAATGTTAGGTGCTAAGGATCTGGTGAAGAAGAGAGACCTGATTCCTGCTTCATGAGTTCATAATCTAGACTGAGTTCCACCCCGGATTCTCTTAGAGTATTTTAAAAGTTTAAGTTTCATAAAGAAACAGAAATAATAGCTAAAGAAATGACACAGTATGCTTTATGTTTCAATACAATATAAAAACTCCCTTAATTCTACTTTCTAAACAAATTAGGGCAATTTTTTGATACTTCATTGTTAAAGGAAAATACTTCCCTTTTGGAAGTCCCAAGCAAATTCTCGTTCAGATGAATCTTCCACCATAAGCATGTGAAAATTTAGAATATACAACATATGCATATGATAAGTTATAACAATCTCCCTCAGTTCAGTATAACATATAAGCAACACCAAGCATTATGGGAAATTTTACATTAACTTTGGATCTAGCAACATAATTATGTCGGAAAGATTTTAACATGCTGAGATGCTATTCTAATTCAGCTTCAAAGCAAACGAAATATATCTCTTATCCACCGGGATAGATTCTAAGACCCTGAGCGGATGCTTGAAACCACAGATAGCACTGAACCCTGCATACCATGAGTTTCCCTATACATATATACCCAGGATCAAGTTTAATTTACAAATTAAGCATAGTAAAAGGTTAACAATAATGATTAATTAAAAAAAAGAACCATTACATACACATATATCTATCTCATAATACAAGTTATATGAACTATGATCTTTCTCTCAAACTATCTTACTGTACTATATTCACCAATTTGCAGACTACAGTCATGGGTGACTAAAGCCATGGAAAGCAAAACCACAAATAAGAGGGGACTCTTGTATGTGCCAAGGCACCGCTGGTGCCACTTTAAGAGGAAGTATGTAAATAAGAAATAGTGGGGCCAAAGGAAGGCTTTTCTAAATACAGTACAGTATCTTAAGTTGACCACCAAAGGGACCGTATCAAACCTATGTTGATACAGAGGCGGTCAGCATAAGGAACTAGGCCCACTGTACTGAGACACACACGTGATGCCTGTCTGGTCTATGAAAACTGGGTCAACTTAAGGAGTGATCAATGTAGGGAGGTCGTCAACTATGAGGTTCTACTAAACCTACTTCCCTCCCTGTGAGAATTACTGAGTTACTTAGATAGAAATGTTTTCTCCTCTAGACATAGGGGTATGTGTGTGGGGGGGGACAGGAAGAATATTCTACTCAGTCATTTTGTCTGTCTCACAAAAATAGCTATTACCACCATCATGATATCACCACAGTTCTATACATAATGTGCCTAAGGTAAATTGCGTGGGACCTTAAACCTCACCACTTCCACATCCCATAATATAGCTGTAATTTCTAAGAGACATCAAGACTTGATATCGTATTTTCTTACCTACTCTTAGAAACAAGAAAAGGCTACATATGATCTACACTGGTAAAGCCAGGAATGAGAAATCCAGACTGTTTAAGAAGCAGTAGATGCTTAAAATGTATGTGACCTATAGCTTTAATATAATGAGGCAAATTCTGATATATAAATGACTTTCATTCTAATGAAGTAGAACTTAAGAGTCTCACAAAACTGCCACCGGTATACCATCCTTGTAAGTGTGACAAAACTCTGATGAATTCTGACTTATCAGCGTACAGTCTTTCTCATTAGTCTAATATTTAACTAAGTACATGAAGATTTAGAATATTTCATTTCTTATTAACCATAATGAAATATTAAATAGCACCAACCCAATAACCAATCTTTTTAAGAAGAGTTATGATGACTAAATGTAATGTAATAGCCTGGATGACATCCTGGGACAGAAAAAGGACTTTAGCAAAAAACTACTAAAATCTGAAAATGGCACGGAATTTAGTAAATAGTAATATATTGATGTTTCTTTAGCTGACAGATGTATAAAATATTAACAATAGGGGTATAATTAGGTGTGTGGTATATAGAAACTATATCTTCTTTGTAATTTTTCTGTAAATCTAAAACTAAAATGAAAAGTTTACTTAAATAAAAACTCAATGGGAAAGACTATGTTAAGAAAGGGAGGCTGAATATACATGAGTTTATAAGGGACATTCTAAGCATCCTGCAAAGACTGAGACTGAATACAAAGAACGACAATGCCTCAAGATTAAATGAGGGAGAAAAAAACTGTGACTCACACCTATAATCCTAGCCCTCTGGGAGGCTGAGGTGGGGGATCCCTTGAGCTCAGGAGTTCAAGACCAGCCTCAGTAAGAAGGAGACCCTGTCTCTACTGAAAATAGAAAAAATTAGTTGGGCACTAAGGCAGGCTCCTGTAGTCCCAGCTACTTAAGAGGCTGAGGCAGGAGGATCGCATGAGCACTTGAACCCAGGAGTTTGAGTCTGCTGTGAGCTAGGCTGATGGTGCAGCACGCTAACCTGGGCAGCAAAGTCAGACTCTGTCTAAAAAAGAAAAAAGGAAAGAATGAGTATAGGTACAGAATGATGTAGGTATATTTACATGTTTATAATTCAGAAAAATGAGGAAGTTTCTGGTTAATGGCCTCTCTCTTTTTTTATTATGTAAGAAGACAGATCATCTGCTTAGAGTGAGAGAGGAAGAATTAATCAGAGAAAGACGGTGGGGTAGACAGGCAATATGTGGGTTCACTGGCGGTTGATGGTCATGGACAGTAGACCCAGTCAGCCTTGTCGTCTGACTTTCTCTGGCAAAAATGAATTCTGTGGCTTGTTTCTTAATTCCCACTCAACCACGTGTTGCATGTTATATGTACTACTCTACTTACATGTTGTCATTAGAAAATGTGAAAAACAAATATACTGAAAGTTTTATACTTTCTAAGACAAGGCTCACTTTTACATTTTACCTTGAAAATATATTTATTTTTTAGATAAGGGATATACAAATATTATCCACAAAAACACAAACTCTAACCCATGTGAAAATGTTTTTCTCTATCTGACAATGTGAATGTTACTTTCGTAGCATTATTAGTATTATTATTGTTTCATATTTTATTGCAGCAATCATCTGATTTCTTTTCTGAATGTATTTATCTTCATTCATTCTTTATGAGGTTTTTGTTCTCAGTCCTTATGTTAAATATTGTTATTGTCATTAAATTTAGCCTTTTTAATTCTGTGAAGGCAAAAGTGGAAACCTAATATACA
>CAUYQV010172186.1:0-17192 GCA_963574575.1 Galagoides demidoff | reverse complement strand
TACTGTTTCTGTATACAATTTGAAATACTTTCATCCAACCAATATATTGACTTTTTATGCTTTTTGTGTTGTATTGAGAAAATCTTTCTTAAACCTGAGGTCATGAAGATTTTTTCTTATGTCTAGAAGTTTTATAATTTTAGCTCTTTTTTCTTCTTTTTTTTTTTTGAGAGAGAAGTTCTTGTTCTGTTTCCCAGGGCAAGTTCCAGAATGCAGTGCCCTGACCATTGCTTACTGCAGCCTTGAACATGCCTCAGGCACACACCACCATACCTGGTTTATTTTTCTGTTTGTTGTACAGTTGGGGTAAAGTAGGGTCTTGCTATGTTGCCCAGGCTGGTCTCAGACTCCTGGTTTCAAGCGATCCTCCCATTTCAGCCTACCAAGTTGCTGGGACTCCAGGTATGTATCACTGTGCCAGCCTATCTGGAACATTTAAAATTTATCTGTCCTTTGACTGCGTAGTCCCAGGTGTAGACCTTTCCTTCAGAGAAGGAATCATGTGTGCTGAGGCCTCATGTACACGAATGCTCGATGCAGCATTGCTTTTTTGTTTGTTTGTTTTGTTTTGTTTTTTTGGCCAGGGCTGGGTTTGAACCCACCACCTCTGGCATATGGGGCCGGCACCTTATTCCTTGAGCCACAGGCATTGTTTATGATAAAACTATGCTGGAGATGCCACAGCATCCAGCTGGAGGTGACTGGTTGCTATGCTCCCCTCACTGGTATTTCATCCAAGTGCAATTCATGAGCAATCTGTAAGGATGAGAAAACAGCTTTATAGGGGCAGATTCCAGTTCTGCAACATGTTCAGAGAGACAGGGCCATGCCTGGGTAGCCCCTCTGTGTAGTTTTGGCTGCAGGAGGCTTTTGTGGGCAGTCAGGCTCCTCCTCAGTTGGGGACCTTTTCTTTTTCTTCTTCTTTTTTTCTTTTTTTTTTTTTTTTGAGACAGAGCCTCAAGCTTTCCCCCTGGGTAGAGTGCCATGGCATCTCAGCTCACAGCAACCTCCAACTCCTGGGCTCAAGCGAGTCTCCTGCCTCTGTCTCCCAAGTAGCTGGGACCACAGCGCCCGCCACAACGACCGGCTATTTTTTGGATTCAGCCATCATTGTTGTTTGGTGAGCCCGGGCTGGATTTGAACCTGCCACCTTAGGTGTACATGGCTGGCGCCTTAGCCACTCGAGCCACAGGCGCCTAGCCTTCTTCTTTTTTTAAAACAGCTTTATGAGATATAATTCACATGCCATACTATTCACAAATTTATTTAAAGTGTACAATTCAGTGTTTTTTGGTATGTTACATTATTTTATTGCGTTGTGGTAAAATATATATGATGTAACATTTGTCATTTTAACCATTTTAAAAATTGTGACTGAAAAAAAATTATCATCTTAATTATTTTTAAGTGTGTAGTTCAGTAGCTGTATAGCACGTTGCATATTGTTGTATAACTATTACCACCATCCATCTCTGGAACTTTTCCATCATCTGAAACTGGAACCATTAAGTAGTAACTTCCGCTTGTCCTCTCCCCTGGTGCCTGGTAGCTTCTGTTCTATCATCAGTTTCTGTGGATATGCCTGTTGTAGGCACTCACATCAGTGGAATCATGCAGTATTGAACTTTTGTGCCTGACTTCTTTCACTGAGCATCATGTTTGAAGTTTGTCCATATTGTGGCGGGTGTCAGAACTTGATTCTTTTTTGTGGTCGAATGAGACTTACTCCGTTGTATGGATAGACTGCATTTTGTTTGTTTATTTGTCTGTTAATGGATGTTTGGGTGGTTTCCATTATTGGGTTATTATGGGTCTTGGGTGAGTGGATATCTGTGTGAGTCCCAGCCATAGTTCCTTTGGTTTGTACCTAGGAGTGGCGTTGTCCTGTCATGGGGCTCTTGTGGAATCACCTGAGTCTACTGTGGCTGCATCACCATCCACTGCCCTATAGGGGGCGCTCGTGACTGTTAGCTTGAGCTAAACATGTGGGAAGGGGTGAGGGCTGCCTTTTCCTCCTTGCTGGAGCGGTGCCCCTGTAGCTCCTTGACTGTTGTGGGGGAGGGGTGTGGAGTATGTGTGGTAAAGGAGGCACCCAGGTGCCTTCAGCTCCTTTCCTTCCTCTCCCTGCCCTGTCCTGTCCTGCAGGCCAGTGAGGACAAGGTGAAGCAACTGGTGAAGGAAATCGGTCGGGACATCCAGCAGCTGAGCCTGGCTGGTTGCTACTGGCTGTCAGGCTCCACTGTGGAGCATGTGGCCCGCTGCCGCAGCCTGGTGAAGGTAAACCTCTCTGGCTGCCACCTCACTTCCCTGCGCCTCTCCAAGATGCTGTCGGCCCTTCAGCACCTGCGCTCACTGGCCATCGATGTCAGTCCTGGCTTTGATGCCAGTCAGCTGAGTGGCGAGTGCAAGGCTACCCTGAGCCGAGTTCGGGAGCTCAAGCAGACATTGTTCACGCCTTCCTATGGCGTGGTGCCCTGCTGCATCAGCCTTGAGAAGCTGCTGCTCTACTTCGAGATCCTGGACCGCACTCGTGAGGGGGCTATCCTCTCAGGACAGCTCATGGTGGGTCAGAGCAACGTGCCGCACTACCAGAACCTGCGGGTCTTCTATGCCCGCCTGGCACCTGGCTACATCAACCAGGAGGTGGTGAGGCTATACCTGGCTGTGCTTAGCGACCGCACACCTGAGAACCTTCATGCCTTCCTCATCTCTGTCCCTGGAAGCTTTGCTGAGAGTGGGGCCACCAAGAACCTCTTGGATTCCATGGCCCGCAACGTCGCGTTGGATGCCCTGCAGCTGCCCAAGTCCTGGCTGAATGGCTCGTCCCTCCTCCAGCACATGAAGTTCAACAACCCATTTTACTTTAGCTTCAGCCGGTGCACCCTGTCTGGTGGCCACCTGATCCAGCGGGTCATCAATGGCGGCAAGGACCTCCGGAGCCTGGCCAGCTTGAACCTCAGTGGCTGCGTCCACTGCCTCTCCCCGGACTCTCTGCTCCGCAAGGCAGAGGATGACATTGACAGCAGCATCCTAGAGACGCTGGTGGTGTCCTGCTGCAACCTGCGGCACCTGAATCTCTCGGCTGCCCACCACCATAGTTCTGAGGGCCTCGGCAGGCACCTCTGCCAGCTCCTGTCCCGGCTGCGCCACCTGCGCTCCCTCTCCCTGCCTGTCTGCTCCGTTGCTGACTCAGCACCTCGGGCAGACCGTGTGCCTGCTCAGCCTGTGATGCATGCTGTGCCCCGAGGCTTTGGCAAGAAGGTGCGCATTGGTGTGCAGTCCTGCCCCAACCCCTTCTTAGGCCAGACGGTCCCCCAGCCTTCCTCTGTGTTCTGGTCTCTGCTGAAGAACTTGCCTTTTCTGGAACACCTTGAGCTGATCGGGTCCAACTTCTCCTCTGCCATGCCGCGCAATGAGCCTGCCATCCGCAACTCCCTCCCTCCCTGCAGCCGAGCACAGAATGTTGGGGACTCAGAGGTGGCTGCCATTGGCCAGCTGGCCTTCCTGCGGCACCTGACCCTGGCCCAGCTGCCCAGTGTCCTGACAGGCTCTGGGCTGGTCAGTATCGGCCTGCAGTGCCAGCAGCTGCAGTCCCTCTCGTTGGCCAACCTGGGCATGATGGGCAAGGTGGTCTACATGCCTGCCCTCTCAGACATGCTGAAACACTGCAAGCAGCTGAAGGACCTCAGGTGAGGGGCTGGTGGGTACCTCCTTGGCCTCTGTTGGCTCTTTGGAGCTTGTAGAGGCTGACAGGCAGGAAGTGAGTAGCCCCCTTGGGTTTGCCTGAGGAGCTGTGGGCCTGCTGGTGTGGAGCTTAGGTATGGACTGATGTGGGCCTGTCTTGGAGCCCAGAGGCAGGGGTCTCGATCTCCTATGTGCAAGATGGGGCTCACGGGTGATCAGGGGAAAGTGGCAATCTGGTGGAACTCCAGTGGGGTATAGGGAGTGGGTACCTGAGCTTAATGTCATCTTTATTTCTTACGATCATTTGAGTGGTAAATACAGTGCTGCTATTGCGTGTAATCTTATTTAATCCTCATAATAGTCCTGTGAGATGGATATATCGTTCCTTTGCAGCAGAGCTGGTAAGTGGGGAGTTAGGACTTGAACCCATTGTTTTCTTTTTTTTGAGACAGAGCCTCAAGCTGTCCCCCTGGGTAGAGTACCATGTCATCACAGCTCACAGCAACCTCCAACTCCTGGGCTCAAGCAAGTCTCCTGCCTCAGCCTCCCAAGTAGCTGGGACCATAGGCACCCGCCACAACGCCCAGCTATTTTTTGGTTGCAGCTGTCGTTGTTGTTTGGCGAGCCCAGGCTGGATTCGAACCCGCCACCTTTGGTGTACGTGGCTGACACCTTAGCCACTTGAGCCACAGGCGCCAAGCCTGAACCTATAGTTTTCTGACCTAACTTTGTGATTTTTTTTTTTTTTTTGGGTTTTGATTTTGGAGACTTCTCTGGGATATGAGTCCCAACTTTGCGATTTTTGAAGGTTGTGTAGGAGTTTGCTAGGGGATGCAGCATCAAGGCTTTCTGGAATAATAAGCAGCATGTGCAGAAGCCCCAGAAGCTTAAAATACACCAAAAGGGTAGTGAGTTCTGAGTGTCCAGGACAAAGTGGGGAGGTGGGCAGGTGGGTAGAGGTGCTGCAGGGTTTTGACCATCGTGTTGACTGGAGAGACAGGTTAGAGAGATAGGGATTGACTCAGGTTTGGAGCACAGATTCCTGGAGGAGATAGGGCAGAGAGTAGGGTGGCAGGACCTGTCTGAGGGAGTGGAAGGAAGTGGAACCCGTGGCCTCTGGAGCTTTTTATTTCTTTTGAGACAGTCTTATTATGTTGTCTTCGGTAGAGTGCTGTGGTGTCACAGCTCACAGCAACCTCCAACTCTTGGGCTTAAGCAATTCTCTTGCCCCAGCCTCCCGAGTAGCTGGAACTATAGGTGTCCACCACAATGTCTGGCTATCTCTGGAGCCTTTGGAAAACCAAGGAGGAAATGGATTTACCATTATGCCTTGAAGGGGAAGTGTGTTCTCCTGAGGTCTCAGTATTTAAAGGGTAAGAATTTGTTAACTTCAGATGTGTTTGAAATCTTGGCAGATAGATCTGATCTTGAAAAATTACCCAGGGAGGCACCTGTGGCTCAAAGGAGTAAGGCACCAGCCCCATATGCTGGAGGTGGTGGGTTCAAACCCAACCCTGGCCAAAAACCTTAAAAAAAAAAGAAAGAAAAGAAAAGAACCAGGTGTTGTGGCAGGTCCCTGTAGTCCCAGCTACTTGGGAGGCTGAGGCAAGAGGATCACTTGAGCCCAAGAGTTTGAGATTGCTGTGAGCTGTGATGCCAAAGCACTCTACCAAGGGTGACAAAGTGAGACCCTGTCTCAAAAAAAAAAAAAAAAAATTACCCTAGGGTGGCACCTGTGGCTCAGTGAGTAGGGCACCAGCCCCACATACTGAGGGTGGTGGGTTCAAACCCAGCCATGGCCAAACGGCAACCAAAAAATAGCCGGGCATTGTGGTGGGTGCTTGTAGTCCCAGCTGCTTGGGAGGCTGAGGCAAGAGAATCGCCTAAGCCCAAAGCTGGAGGTTGCTGTGAGCTGTGATACCACAGCACTCTACTGAGGGCAATAAAGTAAGACTCTGTCTCTAAAAAAAAAGAAAAAAAAGAAAAATTACCCCAAATATAGTGAGGATATCCAACCCAGCACCCCGAGGAACTCAGGTTGGAGACAGGGATAGGCAGGGAGGAGGCCTAGGAAAATCAGCTGCTTTCTGCCAGTCCCTTGCTGAGGTGTGGGTGAGTGAGGCAATGTGGGGAACATGAAGCCTGTACCCAGAGTGGTTAGTGTTCACTTTTGTGCCTCTGCTGAGGTCCAGGACCCTGAGCCTGGTGCCACCAGCATTCCCATTTCACAGATGAGGCTGTGGAAGCTCAGAGGAGCAGCTGCATTTTACCTAGACCTTGACCTGCAAACAGTACAGAGTGGAGATAAACGTGTCCTTTGTAAAATCTCCCCGTGCTCCTGGAAGGCTTGGGCATAGGGAGAAACAGCCAGTCTGAGTGGGAGTGGTGGAGCACTTTGCTGCCAGGCAGAGTGCCTCCCTCATGGGGCTCCCGCTGATGCTGGGGCGAGAAGCCTGGGACAGAACCCAGCCCTTCCAAATGGCAGAGCAGATTGTGTGAAGCTTCTGTTTTTCCTTCCCTGTTGAGCCAGCACCTAGATGTAGGAGGGGCAGCACCCAAGCTTTAGCCCAGGCATCCCAACTATGGCTACTCTGAGATCTTGGATGCCAGCTTTTCACAATCCCCCTTTTAGTCATTGAAATTTTGGGCTCTCTTTTTGGATTAAAGAAAAACATCACTGTGTGGAGGCTCTTAACACAGTGGTCAGTCCCCTTCACCGCCTCCTTTTCAGAGCCTTTCTAACCGGGGTGGTGTTGGTGGAAGCTGTCCTCCTCCCCTCTTCTCTCTCCCCCTTCCTCCTCCTCTTCAGCCATCCCACACAGCCCCCTCTTCTCACTGGGTAGCCTCTCTCCAGTGGCTTCTCCCTCATCTCCTGTTTTCCCTGAGGAAACATGGTAAGGAGCTGCATGTAGATCACAAGTACAAAAGTACACTGAGCGAACCAGAGCCCATGAGATGATCTGCTCCTTGTCACCCTGTTTGCTTCTCTCTCTTTTTTTTTTTTAGAGACAGAGTCTCACTTTATCACCCTCAGTAGAGTGCCGTGGCATCACAGCTCTTAGAAACCTCCAGCTCTTGGGCTTAGGCTATTCTCTTGCCTCAGCCTCTTGAGTAACTGGGACTACAGGCACCACAACGCCTACCTATTTTTTTTGTTGTTGTTGTTGCAGTTTGACCGGGGCCGGGTTTGAACCTGCCACCCTTGGTATATGGGGCCGGCACCCTACTCAGTGAGCCACAGACACCGCCCATGTTTGCTTCTTTTGATTGGGAAATGTTTCCCTTATGCAAGAAACCCATGAGAGCACAGAGCTCCAACTGTACTGGACTTTGGACTGAGCTCTCACTGCATCTGTTGGTCTCCCCATAAGCTTTTTGTTTTCTCACCAATCCATGAAACCTCGACCTGCTCCTGAGTTCAGGGAGTGTTCGATACTTGGGTCATGACGAAAGTTGCGAGATACACAAAAATCCAGAAATGTAAAATCCACATGGACAGAAACAAATGAAGCCCTCCCAGCAACACTGATAAGCCAAACAATTTGAAACTTGCAAGGGTGAATCAGAAAGGATACTGTCAACTATGTTTCCTGGAAGTGAAATAAGGGACCATAATACTGTCTTTCTCAAAACTTTCATAGGGATCTGTAAAAGCAGAAATCAGCAAAAGTAAAAGAAAGTCCTGCATTCACATGGTATAAAAGGCCAGAGCACTAGAAGGTGTGGGGTACACACTGCAGGTTACACCTCCAGAGTGGTTGAGCGCCCCTCCCTGCCCTGGCAGGCAGGGGGGTGCTCTGGAGTCCTCAGCTTGTAGGTGGCCTTTGCCTGTGGAGCCAGAGGAACCCACAGATGGGACCAGGAAGGACACTTGATGAGAACTGGTCAGGAAGAGGAACGAGAATTATGAAGGAGGTGCCGGAGAGGGGTGGGTGCTGTGCTCTAGAAGATTGAGGAGGAGTGTTGTGTGTACCTTTCAACTTGAGTGCTGTCTGCCAGGTGCTTTCATGTCTTTCACATGCTTATGGATGGTTTTATTTGTTTGTTTGTTTGTTTGTTTGTTTTGAGAGTCAGTCTTACTATGTTGCCCTGGGTAGAGTGCCGTGGCATCACAGCTCGCAGCAACCTCCAACTCGTGGGCTTAAGTGATTGTCTTGCCTCAGCCTCCCAAGTAAGTGGGACTACAGGCACCTGCTATTTTTTTGTTGCAGTTGTCATTGTTGTTTAGCAGGCCCAGGCTGGGTTCAAACCTGCCAGCTTTGGTGCATGTGGCTGGTGCCGTAACCATGGTGCTTTTGGCGGCACCTGCTTATGGGTTTTGATCCCTTCAGTGTTCCCAACAACCTCATAACCATAGACACTGTTGTCCCCACTTTACAGAGGAGGAGAGCAAGGTCCAGAGTGTCAGTGAACTTGCTTGGGTCACATAGCTGGTCCACATGTAGTGGGAATGTTTCTTGCCTTATGGGGTGACTAGGCATTGAGTGGGGAAATGTGGTGGCATTTGGTGGCCACTATGTGGCTTCCAGGGTCTGTGACATGGTCCCTGTGGCCAAATGTTTTGCCTAGGAGTGAGGCTGTTCATGCACGGGACTTGTGATAAATGGGTTTTGTCGGCCAGCTTGAGAACCTGACAGCACCTCATAATAGCATCTCTGTGCACAGACTCAAGTCTGTGCCCAGCAGCCACTGAGAACTATGTCTGCTCTGAGCTGGGTACTGCCTGTTCAGAACAAACACCAGTTTCTAGAACGTGGCCAAATGGCCCCATTCCTCTGGATTCCTGCCTTCCATGGCAAGGGTGCCCAGGGAAGCTGGTGTGAAAGGAACAGGTGGCACTTGCTTGCCTGTGGGCAGGATGGTGTTTGGGATTCAAGGCTGGCACGCCACTCCTGGGGCTGTCAGGTACCCTTCACTTCTGTGGGCTGTTCCTGAGATGGCCATGGATCCCAGGTGACTGCCTGACTGCTCCCACTGCCATCCCTGCCATTGTGACCCCAAGCGCTCTGCCTGCCTGGCACCTGGTGCAGAGAAGGTTAGGGACAAGTTGTTCTGGTCCAGGCCTCACAGCTCGGGATTTGCAGCACATCTCTATAGCCAGAGGGTTCCAAGTTGGGCAGAAGTGGGCTTTCTCTCTCCCCACGTACAGCCTTGAGGTGGAGGGATGGGGAGAATGTTACCCTGAGTCACCTTGGGCTGCTGTGACCTCAGAATCAGGACAGCATCTTGGTGGAAGCGAAAGCCATTTCAGAGCCAGGCCCTGGCATGTTGTCTCAGAGACACCTCAGACACCAGGGCATTGTTCATGAGGCCTGTGATGTGAGTGCCTTCTTGTACCCACTGAGCCATAGGGAGACCCAGCCACCCCCTCCAGAAGTAGAATTTGAAGGCCAGATCCTTGCTCCTTGGAAGGGTGAGGGATACCTTGGAGAAGGGTCATGGCCTCCCTGAGGTGAGGCCAGGCATAGTCCATAACACCCTTGCCCTACTTGTAGATGCTGTTGGGCACTTATGGTAGGTCAGCTCTGCTGCCATCCTCAGTGGCCTGTGGGACCCGGGGGAAGGCTTGGACATGCGGGTACTGCCCACCAGGCCACTGGAGGGGCAGGAGTGGACAGGACATTCTCCCATGGGCCCATCCTGTCCTGAACACTTGTGACAGGTGATTTCCTCTAGGGCAGAAGAATCTAGAAGTGGCTGTCCATTTGAGAAAAGGTTAAAAAATGTACACACACACACACACTCACACACATACGTTAAAAAATACATACAGGCACTTGGTGTGTGCAAATGCGCCGCACTCTGCAGGTTTGTTTGGTTTGCAACCCCAGAGGCCAGGAGAGGTTTGGGTGGGTGACGCAGACCCACATCGCCACCTAGTGACGGAGTCCACTGCAGCCTTTCCTCTCTGCCTGTGGTTCCTGCCTCATGCTGTCAGGAGCCTCTGGCCGCTCCAGGGCATAGCCATCTCCAGTGATTTGAGATCTTTTGCACCTTCTCATCCTTCCACTTTCAGGTCTGCAAAGGGAAGCTTGCCTTTTGGGAAGGGAAGGTTTTTGCTTTTTGGTTTCTGAGATATGTTATATATATATAGTTTTTTCTTTTCTTTATTTTTTTTTTGAGACACAGCCTCAAGCTGTCCCCCTGGGTAGAGTGCTGTGGCATCACAGCTCATAGCAACCTCCAACTCCTGGGCTCAGGTGAGTCTCCTGCCTCAGCCTCCCAAGTAGTTGAGACTATAGGCACCTGCCATAACGCCCGGCTATTTTTGGGTTGCAGCTGTCATTGTTGTTTGGCGGGCCCAGGCTGGATTCGAACCCACCACCTTAGGTGTATGTGGCTGGCATCTTAGCCACTTGAGCCACAGGTGCCGAGCCTATATATATATATTTTATCATATATATAATTTTTTTTTTTTTTTTTGGAGACAGAGCCTTAAGCTATCCCCTTGGGTGGAGTGCCGTGGCATCATAGCTCACAGCAACCTCCAACTCCTGGGCTCAAGTGAGTCTCCTGCCTCAGCCTCCCAAGTAGCTGGGACCACAGGCGCCCACCACAGCGCCCAGCTATTTTTTTTTTTTTCCCCAGTTACAGCCATCATTGTTGTTTGGCAGGCCCGGGCTGGATTCAAACCTACCACCTTAGGTGTATGTGGCTGGCACCTTAGCCACTTGAGCCACAGGTGCCGAGCCTATAATTTTTTTTTTTTTTAAGAGATAGAGTCTCACTTTATCACCTGTAGTAGAGTACGTGGCATCACAACTCACAGCAACCTCCAACTCCTGGGCTTAGGTGATTCTCTTGCCTCAGCCTTCCAAGTAGCTGGGATTCCATGTGCCTGCTCTAACACCCAGCTGTTGTTTTGTTGCAGTTTGGCTGTGGCCGGGTTCAAACCTGCCACACTTGGTATATGGGACCGGCGCCTTACCCACTGAGCCACAGGCACCACCCTCTAAGATATATTTTAACAAGAACACTCCTCACCATCTTTAAATTAAAATGACTTTCAGGCTTGGTGCCTGTAGCTCAGCGTCTAGGGCACCAGCCACATACACTGGAGCTGGTGGGCTCGAATCCAGCCCGGGCCTGCCAAACAACAATGACAACTACAACCAAAAAATAGCCAGATGTTATGGTGGGTGCTTGTAGTCCCAGCTATTTGGGAGGCTGGGGCAAGAGAATTACTTAAGCCTAAGAGTTTGAGGTTGCTGTGAGCTGTGATGCTATGGCACTCTACCCAGGGCGACAGCTTGAGATTCTGTCTCAAAAAATATATATATGACATTCATAGTTTACCAAAACAAAACATCCAGTTTGCATTTTTTAATCCGTTGCTGTAACAGTAGGACTTAACTGCTTCCTGCTCCCCAGGTTTCAGGTGCTACCTCACTGCAGGCCCCCAGTGCTCTTGAGTCCTTGTGGCTGCTTTCAGGGGCTTGATTCTCAGCAAATGAAAAAAAAAATTATTTTTGGTCTCACTCTGTTATCCAGGCTGGAGTACAGTCATGATCATAGCTTACTGCGGCCCCTAACTCCTAGGCTCATGCGATTTTCCTGCTTTAGCCTCCACAGTAACTGGGACTACAGGTACGCACCCGCCACCACACCTACCTAATGTTTTCCATTTTTTATTTTTTGGAGACACAGTCTCAATTGGTCACCCTTGGTAGAGTGTTACGGTGTCTTAGCTCACAGCAACCTCAAACTCTTGGGTTCAAGTGATCCTCTTGCCTCAGCCTCACCAGTAGTTGGGACTATAGACCCCAGCCACAATGCCCAGCTATTTTTAGAGACGGTGTCTCGCTCTTTTTTTTGAAACGGAGCCTCAAGCTATCCCCTTGGGTAGAGTGCCATGGCATCACAGCTCATAGCAATCTCCAACTCCTGGGCTCAAGCGAGTCTCCTGCCTCCGCCTCCCAAGTAGCTGGGACCACAGGCACCCGCCACAACGCCTGGTCATTTTTTGGTTGCAGCCATCATTGTTTGGCGGCTCGGGCTGGGGATTCGAACTCGCCACCTACGTGGCTGGCGCCTTAGCCGATTGAGCCACAGGCGCTGAGCCAGGTGTCTCGCTCTTGCTCAGGCTGCTTTCAAACCTATGAACTCAGGCAGTCCACCCACCTCGGCCTCCCAGAGGGCTGGGATTATAGGCGTGAGCCACTGTGCCTGGCCCGTTTTCCATTTTTTTTATAGACATGGAGTCTTGCTAGGTAGCCCAGACTGGTCTCAAATTCCTAGGCTCCAGTGATCCTCCTGCCTTGGCCTCCCAGAGCTTCCCAGAGCCCTGAGGAGTATAGGTGTGAGCCACCATGCCCATATCAAAGGTTTAGCCACTTTCAGTTTTGCTTTTGCTGAAGAGATATTCTTGTGAACTTCAAGGGTATATGCTTTTGCTAACCCAAGCATCTTTACTGTAGCTTTTCCCCTATGTGGATGGCTTTTGTACTTTCTGTATTCTGTTAGCAATGTGCAATTAATGAAGGTGCTGCATATCCTCACTGTATTTTTCTTGATCTGCAGGTAAAAGCTGGAACACTTTATCTGGTATTTTATTTTCCTTAGGATTTTTGGCTTGGTAAATTTGTAATGAATCCACCCTTATATGCATGGGGGACCCTTGTACCTTGGCAGGGATCTGCCTTGCCCATGGTTGTCTGGATGTCCCATGTCTTCAGGGATAAAATTCATTACATAGCATCTGGGGCAAGGCTTGTGCTCTGTGTTTGTGACATGGGCTATGGCGCTACGGCCCATGCTGCCTTGCTGAGGCTTCCCTCCTACCTCCTGCAGCCCCCTGTGACATCCTGTGCTGTTGTGGGCAGTGGGTGCTGCAGGTTTTTCAAATCACACCCCAGAAGCACTCGCCTTTTCCTTGTAATCTTAGCCTCAGTAACATTGCAGAGTTTCTGCTTAAAAATAAAGTAAAACCTAGTCTTACTAGCTGCATTTCAGGTGTTCAGTAGCCATGTGTGACTGGTGGCTCTCATGTGGGACAGCTTGGAACAGTTTCTAACTGTTGCCTTCTGCCCCTTTTATGCTCAGCATCTGTGTTGGTGTCCTGGGGCTGCCATAATGATTAACCACAGACTGGGTGGCTTAAAACAACAGAAATTTATTGTTTCATGATTCTGGAGATCAGGAGTCCAAATTCAAGGTGTGAGTAGAGTTGGTTCTTTCTGAAGAGTATTAGGCAGTCCATAACAACCTCCATCCCAGCCTCCCTCCCAAACTCCCTCCTAGCCACTGGTGGCTGTTAGCAATGCTTGGTGGTCTTGGGCTATCAATGCATCACTCTGCTCTCTGTTTTTGTATCTTCACCTGGCCTTCTAAGGAACTGGTCATTGGGTTTAGAGCCCACTCTACTACAGTGTGGCCACATCTTTACTCCATCAGCAAAGACCCTGGGGTTAGGACTCCTGTGTAGTTTGTTGGGGAACACAGTTCAGCCCACACCAGCCTGCCCTATCCCCTGGCTTTCACTTTGTACCTCCTCCTTTTCCTTGCCTGATGCCGGGTGCTCCTGGCAGTCCTAAAGTCCCATGAGTTCTCCTTCAGCCCTCTTTACTCCCTGCTGTTTCTGAGAGGCCCACTATACCCCGTGCCCTGCCACAGCCCAGGTGTTTCCCAAGTCCCATGACTGTGTTCCCAGCTGGCAGGTGAACTTCTTTGTAGATCTCAGCAGTGACAAGTCCCTGCCTCCATAACTGTCCCCTCAAAACGTGCTCTGTCCTCCTGCTTTCTGTCACAGTAGACATTCTACGAAGGAAGGCTCTGGAATCTGTCCCCTGCTCCCCTTCCCAAATCTTGCCCTTCCCCTGGGTTATCCCTTTTGCCTTTTTGCAGCCATAGCATCCTGGGATCCCCTCCCTGCCTATGGCTTGGCCCCCATCCATATTCCTGAAAACAGGTGTCATCTGACACACACCTGCAATCCTTTGTCATCTGTAGGCTGCATGTTGAACTCTTAGCTCACCCTCACTCACTCTTAGCCTCTTCCTGGCTTTAGCTGTCCAGTACCATCCACCCTTCCTTTCGTGGCTGGAGCAGTTCTCGCCTGGCTAAGGTGCCTTCCCTAGCCCACCCCAGCCTCCTGGGTTCCCACCCTCTTCTGTGGTTTGTTTGTCATCTGTCTTCCCCATCACACTGAACTCCTTGAGGGCAGAGACTTCATGTGAGTTCCTCTCTGCAGCCCCCCCCCAGCATGTCCTTGTCTGAGGAAGAGTAGGTACCTGGGGGGTCAGTAAGATACCCCAAGCAGGCAGCATAGTGAATATAAGGCAGGCTGTGGGCACAGAAGGCTGATGGCCCCGGTTTGTAGACAGTGGCAGGCTGGGCCCCTCCCACCTCAAATCAGGATCTCCAAGGAAAAAAAACAGTAATCACAGTGGTCCAGGAGGTTGTGATGTAGTCAAGGATGGGATCATCTGGGGTGGGCTCTAGGCCAAGAAGTCCTCATTCGCAGCACATCCAGGATCCGTGGTGTGACCTAGTGGTCCATGTGTGGGATCTTACCCCTGTCCTCTCTCCTGCAGGTTGGAGCAGCCCTACTTCAGTGCCAATGCCCAGTTCTTTCAGGCACTGAGCCAGTGCCCCTCACTGCAGCGCCTGTGCCTGGTTTCCCGCAGTGGCACCCTCCAGCCTGATGCAGTTGTGGCCTTCATGGCCCGCTGCATACAGGTCGTCGTGTGCCACATGTTCACCGGGGAGTCCTTGGCCACATGCAAGAGCCTGCAGCAGTCACTCCTCCGCAGGTGAGTGGCATGGGCCAGATGTGGCCTTGGTGAGGGGGGCCCTGGGAGGCCTCAGTGTACCATGGTCTTGGGACCTGGTCTCTGGCCTTTGCTGAGTGCCCATGAAGGATTTCATGGAATTAGAGGACACTAGGTAGTGATGGAGTGAGAACAGAGGGTTTGGTTATCTGCAGCTCAGCTTCACATTCCCTAGGTATTCCCTTGGCCACATGGTGAATTTTCTAGATAGTCCAATTCCCTCTTTCCCTGAAGTACAAAAGTATTCATCATTCACATTTTTTTTTTTTATGAGACGGAGCCTCAAACTGTCCCCCTGGGTAGAGTGCCATGGCATCACAGCTCATAGCAACCTCCAACTCCTGGGCTCAAGAGAGTCTCCTGACTCTGCCTCCTAAGTAGCTGGGACCACAGGCGCCCGCCACAACGCCCGGCCATTTTTTAGTTTCAGCCATCATTGTTGTTTGGCGGGCCTGGGCTGGGGATTCAAACCCGTCACCTTAGGTGTCCGTGGCTGGCGCCTTAGCCAATTGAGCCACAGGCACCAAGCCATCATTCACATTTTGACATCACTATTTCTCTGGAGTATAAAATACACACTCCTGAGTTTTTTCTTTCTCCTCTTTTAGTTTTTTTTCATTAAAAAAAATTAAAAAAAAAAAAACAGTCTCACTTTGCCATCCTTAGAGTGCTGTGGTGTCATAGCTCATAGCAACCTCCAACTCTTGGGCTCTCTTGTCTCAGCCTCCTGAGTAGCTGAGACTACAGGTGCCCGCCATAATGCCCAGCTATTTTTTTTTTTTTTCTTTAGAGATGGGGGTCCTACTCTGGCTCAGGCTGGTCTCAAACTTGTGAGGCAGTCCACCCGCCTCAGTCTTCCAGAGTGCTAGGATTACAGGCATGAGCCACTACACCTGGCATCCTCTAACTTTTTATTTATTTTTTTATTTTAAAGTAATTTTAGGTTGAATGTTGTGGCTCACACCTGTAATCCCAGCACTCTGGGAGGCAGAGGCAGGAGGAGCACTTAAGGGCTGGAGTTTGAGATCAGCCTGGGTAACATAGATCCCACTTCTAATACCAATAATATTAATAATAACTTTAGAAATGTTGCAAAAAAGAGTTCCCACGTACTCTTAACCCATCTTTCCCTAATGTAACATCATGCAATCCATAGGACAGTTATTAAAATGAAGACATCAGCAGGGCTGTACCCATGATCCAATCCTCTGACCTTAGAATTTCACCTGTTTTCCCATTGAAATCCCTGTTCTCCATCAAGATCTGATTCAGGGTCTGTTTTTCAGAGCCCTTTGTGCTGAGTGGTCAGTCTCTTCTTCCTTTTTTTTTTTTTTTTTTGAGACAGTCTTACTTTGTCGTCCTTGGTAGAGTGCTATGGCGTCACAGCTCACAGCAATCTCCAACTCTTAGTCTTAGGGGATTCTCTTGATTCAGCCTCCCAAGTAGCTGGGACTATAGGCACCTGCCACAATGCTGCCTATTTTTTGTTGCAGTTCTCACTGCTGTTTTAACTGGCTGGGGCCGGGTTCGAACCCACCACCCTTGGGTTCCCTACCTACTGAGCCCTACCTACTGAGCCACAGGCACTGCCTTCTTCATCCTTCCTTGATCTGTGGTGGCTCCTAAGTCTTGTCTTTCATCCTTGGTGCTTTTGAAGAACGCTGGTAAGTTGTTCAGTAGAATGCCCCTCAGTTATGATTAGATTGATGTTTTACTCTTGATAAGAACACCACAGAAGACATGCTTTGTCCTTCCCAAGGTCTATTGTAATATTACTGGTAATACTAATTTTGATCACTGGTTTCACTGGTTCAGATGGTGTCTGCCAAGTTTCTCCACTGTGAAGTTACTAAGTTCCTTTTCTAATTACTTAATAACTTGTGGGTTCGGCACCTGTGGCTCAAACGGCTAAGGCACCAGCCACATACACCTGAGCTGGCGGGTTCGAATCCAGCCCAGGCCCGCCAAACAACAATGATGGCTGCAACCAAAAAATAGCCAGGTGTTGCGGCGGGCGCCTGTAGTCCCAGATACTTGGGAGGCGGAGGCAGAAGACTTGCTTGAGCCCAGGAGTTGGAGGTTGCTGTGAGCTGTGATGCCATGGCACTCTACCCAGGGCGACAGCTTGAGGCTCTGTCTCAAAATAAAAATTAAAAAAAAAAAATTTGTGGGGAGGTACTTCAAGAGTAAGCAAATACAAAATTTCTTACTCTGTCTTCTGGGCTATAATAGTGGAGTGATCACAGTTCATGTCAAACTCAAATGCTTGGCCTCAAGCAGCTCTCCTGCTTCAGCCTCTCAGAGTGCTGGCATTACATGTGTGAGCCACTATGTCCAACCA
Organism: Galagoides demidoff; assembly: GCA_963574575.1. Classification (NCBI taxonomy): domain Eukaryota; kingdom Metazoa; phylum Chordata; class Mammalia; order Primates; family Galagidae; genus Galagoides; species Galagoides demidoff. The sequence goes on along the minus strand of CAUYQV010172186.1, from coordinate 398 downwards.
CAAATACCGTTTCTGATTCTACTGTGCCCACTCAATTCAGTATCCATTGGTGGATCTTGCCTTAGTCTGCTTTGCTATAACAAGAATACACGGACTGGGCAGCTTAAACAGTAGACATTTATTTCTCTGTGAGGCTGAAAAGTCTGAGAACTTGGTATATGGTAAGGGCCCACTTTCTGATTTGCAGATGTCTGCCTTTTTGCTGTGTCCTCACATGGCAGGGAGAGAGGTCTTGTTATTTTCTTGTCTCCTTCTCTTTTTTTTTTTTTTTTTTGAGATGGAGCCTCAAGCTATCCCCCTGGGTAGAGTGCCATGGCATCACAGCTCATAGCAACCTCCAACTCCTGGGCTCAAGCGAGTCTCCTGCCTCCGCCTCCCAAGTAGCTGGGGCCACAGGC
>CAUYQV010172183.1:0-31350 GCA_963574575.1 Galagoides demidoff | reverse complement strand
CCCTTCCTTCACCCTCCCTGTGTCGCCCATATGCTACCCCAGAGCTCCTAGCAGTGTGTTTGTGAGTCTGTTGTCCATGCTCTGTGCCAGAAGAATCCTGGGTCCAAATCATGGCTCACCAAGCCCTTGAACGATAAGCTGACATGGAGATCTGACCTCCCCAGCCTGACTGGGCCTGGGGGGCTCCCCAAGGCCCAAGGCTGCTGTCCAGGACTTGGTTTTCCCGAAGCGTCTGCTCTCCTCCTGACTGTTAGGGCTGAACAGGCCGTCCTCACAGGAGGTGAGATTGCTGTTGTCCCGGGAGTGTTCCAACCTGATGAAATGACTCTCAAGAACACAGTGAGGAAGGGGCTTCCTACGTTGCATTGGTGGCCCCGAGATGAGGCTCTAGACTTGGGGACTGAGGGCATCTCCCCATCTGTACCTTTAGCTCCAATTTTACTGTGTGGTCATCTCCCAGTGACAGATCATGGAGCCAGGCCAGGGGACATGAGTCTGAAAAAGTCTCCATCTCATGCTGGCCTCCCAAATGCATGGAAGAGGGAGATGGGAGTGGGGTTAGGCTGGGTGGGGAATGTCCAGGGTGGGGCCCATGGCCTGAGGGTCAGTCCCAGTAGTCCCTGCTTCTTGTCACCACAGCGATGCTCTGAGAAGGTGGATCTGGTGGGCAGTTCACAGACCTGCCCCTGCTGGGCCAGGCGCGCCCTGTGTTAACCAGCCGCCTCCCGCCACTTCTGACCAAGTTCTAAGAAGTCGTGTTTGTATCATCGTACTGTATTTGTTTAAATCTTGGACTAATACTCAAGTATTTTCATTAGGAGAACACACCAAAATAAAACACTGAGTTTCTGAAACTTTAGAAAACAAAGACCTTTAGCAGTTTGAGAGGAGACGTTTGTCAGAAACCTGAGAGCTGAATACTGTGGTTAACAACGGAAAGATGGGCTTGGCGCCTGTGGCTCAATTGGCTAAGGCGCCAGCCACGTACACCTAAGGTGGCGGGTTCGAATCCCCAACCCGGGCCCGCCAGACAACAATGATGGCTGCAACCAAAAAATGGCCGGGTGTTGTGGCGGGCACCTGAGGAGGAGGCCGGAGACTCACTTGAGCCCAGGAGTTGGAGGTTGCTATGAGCTGTGATGCCATGGCACTCTACCCAGGGGGATAGCTTGAGGCTTCATCTCAAAAAAAAAAAAAAAAAAAAGGAAAGATGTTCTGACTTTATTTTAACGTATTTTTATGATAACAGCAACCCTGATCACCATGCTTGCGTTTTACCTGGGTATTTTAATGAATTGTCTTGTTGATAAAATAGTGGGGATGCTGTTCTCAGACTCCTCCCGGCATCTCTCAGCCTGAGCCTGGATCTTCTGTGGAGCTGGCAGCCTTGCAGCTGCCCACGCCAGTGCTCTCTGGTCAGGGCCTTCTGAATTCTACTTCTATGACAGCTTTGCTCATCCCTGGGCCCCCGGCTGAGCCAGCACCACCTAGGGGTCAGGCTCCTCCTCTCCTGGCCCCAAGAAAAGAGAAATCGTTTCTTTTCACAGGTAAGATGTGATCAACTATGAAGGAAAATGTTACGGACGTTTGTCAAAGGCGACTGATAGGTAGTTGGTTAGAAATCAGGGTCCCCAGTCCCTCATCTCTCCTGGGCCCCATCTGGAGTGACGGCCCCCAGGGGTGGAGGAGGGCGTGTCCTGCCAATCTCCCAGTCAGAACTCAGCTGCCCACTGCAAAAGGAAGCCCACAACCCCCCAACCCACGGGCTTCGCAACAGGTGCCCGAGAGCCTGGCCACTGCCCAGAACAGCCTTAAGGCAGCTATCATGTCCGTAGCTTAAGTCTGCACCGTGGTCCCCATCCCCAGTGGGCTCCAGAGAGGTTCATGGGGCTCTGAATGCACAATGAGACTCGGTTCCCAGCTGAACTCTGAGCCAAGAGCCCAGCCAGTATAACACAGAGCCACCAGCCATAACCCAGAGCTCTCTGCCTGCTCCCTGTGGCAATGGGGTCCGTTCTCTGTCTATGGCAAACATAGCTTGCTCTGTAAGCCCATCCTTCAAGAGAATAAACTTTGTTTCTTTCTTGCCTTACTTTAGGGTGTCTGTTCATTTTCAACCAAGAGCACACCAAGAACTAAGGATGCAGGAAGCTGCTCGAACCCCAATATTTTAGGAGACAGGCAACCCCTCGAACCTGACAAGGTCATTGTCACGGACCACCGTAATTTGTTTCTCTGAGATTATGCAGATTATGATGTTTACCTGTGCCCTTCAGCTGCGCTCACATATCCTGATGGGACCTGCCTGGAATCTCTTTCCATGTCATGAAAACATTTCTGAAACACGAGCATAGCACGCGCTGTCAGGTTCTTTATCCCTCCGCACCTCCCAGGCGAGGGCGCCAGGGCCGCGTTCGTTTTCAGGAGAAACAAACTTGATTTGCTGGGTGCAGCACTGGTTCTTTGGGCCGAATGTGACACTTTTATTCTTTGCTGGCAAATCGACTCTGCTAGCATATTGAGGGGCACGTAGTCAAACTTCCATTTCTAAAAGCACAGAATAAACATGTTCAATAAATGGAAAGAATGTATTAAAAGGGCACACAAGAAAAATGCTGGTTACTTGCTGTGTATATATCTAGTAGGCAATTGTCATTAATCTTTAAATTATGTTAACAATTAATCAAAATGACTCGAGACACAGTCATATATCTTACAGCAAATCTAATAAAGGTGATTAGATAAAACACACACCGTCCCAACATATAAGTTTGTCTTGGTTGATCCTGATTAATAATCAGGAGGTCTCACACAGAACATGCGATCCACCCATCACCGAGCTTGCCTTTGCATTCTGGTTGCCGATGGCAATGTCTACAGTGGACCGAGGTTTTGAAGGTGAAATTCTTTCTCCCATTAAACTCAGTTGCGACTTTCTTTCTAAGAGCATTTTGTGGGTGTCATTGGGAAGCCCTAACTTTAGGATCTCCTTCCTGACCTCTCAGCAGAAGAAACCTGCTTGTTTCCAGAGCCTAGAAAGGACCAGTGCTCACCTCCAGTGAGAGGGATGGAAAGGGATGCTTCTCCGGTGGTTCAGGGTGAGATGCAATTGAGATTTCGACACTGATCCCCAAAAACGGAGAAAGGTGATCCGTGTTGAAATTGAATCTCCGAAATTTGAAGTTGATCTTGGAAATTAGAAACTTGTTTTTTTTGTGTGTGTGTTTAATTTTGGAGACAGCGTCTCACTCTGTGGCCCTGGGTAGAGTTCAGTGGCGTCATCACAGCTTACAGCAACTTCAAACTCCTGGGTGATCTTCCTGCCTCGGCGTCCAGAGTAGCTGTGACCGTGAGCGTCTGCTGTAACGACAGGCTCCAGAGGAACATGCCGGGATACCCAGCCGATTTTTCTATTTTTAGTAGAGATGAGGTCTCACATTTGCTCAGGCTGGTCTTGAAATTAGGAGCTCAAGTGGTCTCCCTCCTTGGCCTCCCTGGAGGCTGGGCTCTCAGGGGTGAGCCACCGTGCCTGGCCAGCTCTGATTTACAAAAGAGAACCTGGTGATGTTGAGAGAGGAGCCAGGAGGAGTGGAGAGCCACGCTTGGCACACTGAGACATGCAAAGGATTCTCTCTCTCTCCCCTTCCCTCCACCCTTGTCCTCTTTCTCACCTTCTTTCTTTCCCGCTCTGTCTGTATCTCTGTGTGTCTCTCTGTAGGTAGACAGATAAATGGTGGGCAGACGGGTGGATGGATGGATGAACACATGGATGGGTAGATGACGGAAAGTTGGACAGATCGATGGGTAGACAGATGAGTAGAAGGCCAGAGGGATGAGTAGGTCGATGGATGAATGGACATAAAGACACAGACAGGTGAGCAGATGGATGGGTGGGTGAAGGGGGCAATGGATTCCCTCCAGGAGCCTGGTTTTTCCCAGTCTATGGGTGTTGAGGTTTGCACAGTGGTAGGAAATCAGCTTTGAATCTATGTTGCCTGGGCCAGATCATGGCTTCAGAGCTCTGGAAACAATAAAAAAAACATTATGAAAAACATAACAGCCCATTCCGCATCCTCCCTATTATAGTTTTCATCCTGGCAAGCTAATTCCTAGGAACGGTTTTGCAGTCAGCCTGCTCGTTTCCTTTCCATTCTCCAGAGTGTGCTGGACTCATGTGTCCACACGCAGGGGCACAGCTTTCTGCAGAGTGTGTAGGACCCACGTGACCACACGCAGGGGCACAGCTTTTGGGTTTCCCCTGCACGCCCAGTAAACACCTGAATGACCCTGCCCCTGCTCCGCCATCACCAGACCGTCTGCCTCTACAAATCCCCAGCCGCTGGAGCAGGTCCTGTCGCTCACCACCACAACCCACGCAGGCTGCTTTAAGAACACCGCAGCCTGGGTGCCAAGGAGCATCAGGATTCTGGAGGCTGGAAATCCAGGAGCAAGACACAGTCACATCTCCAGACCCGCCTTGGAGGGCAGCTCCAGTGGTGTCCCCATGTGGTGGGCAGGACCTTCCTGGGGCCCCATCCTGAGGGTACTGACTCCCTGGTAAGGCTCCCCTCTCAGCCTAATGACTTCTCATAGGCTCCTTGGGATATGGAAGTGTGAATTTCGCCGGACATGAATATTTAGACTGTAATAAGACAGAAGCGTCTTCTGAAAAAATATCAGCAGACACACCTGTGCCCAGTGCTCTTCAAGGTGGCCCCAGATGCCTGCTGCTGGCTTCCTCCCCACGGTGCCTATGTGGGAGCCACGGTTTCCCTGTTGCTCCCTCCTTGGACCCGTGGACACCTGCACACTCACCCCAACCCCACTCACACGCCCTGCCCATGATCAGACATGGGCTCTCTATGGTTGAAGGGGGACAGCAGGCCCTGGGTCTCAGCTCTGACACTGAGGAGGCACTGAGAGCCCAGAAAAGGGCACCTGGGGGGAGGCGGTGAGTGTGCCAGGGCTGTCCCATGACCTCAGAGGGGCAGACCCGCATCACAGCCTGCGTCCTCACCCTGGGCAAACACCTGGCTTCATGAGAGGCTCAGTCTGGGCAGCTGCAGGTGAACTGCCCCTCAGGGAAGAGGAGGCCATATCCACTGCACTGAGGAGACCTGAGGAGAGGCCACTGTCAGGGACATGTCAGGACACAGCAAGTGGCTGTGCCAGATCCCTGGACTCAGCTCTGTCCCAGTCCCTCTCCCTCACCACCCCTTCCTGGGTCCCTAGGATACCTGCAAGGCCCTCCAGGGTAGAGGCCATGTCCAGCTGCACAGGGACCTGTGGATCTGCTCCTCAGACGTGCAGTGGGCGTGTGAGTCTTCCCTAGGGTCAGGAACGTGCTCCAGGGCCCCCAGCAGCGTCCTCCCCACTTCTGCAGCTCCTGCCCACTCTGCGTATCAGGCCTCAGCAGCCCCAGCCCAGGCTCCCACCCAGCCCGCAGGTCCCCAGGGGTGAGGGAACTGGCGACCGGTCTGAGGATTTTCTTGACCATTAGTGTTGGCCCAGACTCTAAGTCCTGGCCGGGCTCCTGGTGGAGGGCCCTACGCCACAAAACAAATGCTGACCTCTGGGCTCCATCTTGGAGCTTGTCCCTGAGCCCGAGCACACCCTGTCCTCCCAGAGTCCACACCCCATCTGGGCCCTCAAACTGCCTCCTGGGGCCTCTGGAGCCCCGCTGGTCTCTGTGTCTTTCTCCTTTAAGTTCTTGTCCACACTGGCCTGTCACCTGCACCTGGGGGTTGCTGGGGGAGGGGACACGTGTCCCCCTTTCTCTGCCCACAGACCCAGAGTAGCAAACACGGAGAAGGGTCTGAGACGGGGACACAGAAAAGCAGATGTGGATGTGATGCCCCCAGAACAGGGTGTGGGAAGAAGAGAGGCCCAGAGACCACAGGGACAGCGTCTTCTGTAAAATCCTGCTGTGACAGTGAGCATAGCATGCGGATGTGACCGTGCTTAGAATCATTTAAACCCAGAAGACTGGGGCCTGGAGTCCTAGTTGGTGGCAGACACCCAGCTCAACCGAGTGGTGGAAGGAGCTTGGGGGGCTGACTGTCCTGCAGCTTGAAATGTCACCAAGGCCCTGCAGACGGAGTGGTGAGAACATGCCGGCTGCTCCGAGGGGCGGGCAGGTGCACCCGCTGCCTCACCCCGTCACAGGGTCCTGTGCCAGAACTTGCTTTCCAGTCTGACATTGCCCATGGCCCGTCCGTCATCAGCTACATCCCAAATCCAGCCCAGCCTGGTTTCTGGGGAGGGTGGGGCTGGACCAGGGATGTGTGTTTGACTAAGGCTCCTCCTGTTCTACCTGGAGGGAAAAGGAAAATGATTCAGGGGGAAAATGCTCCAAGTGCAAGGGGGAGACGAGTGGGGGACGCAAGGCAGCCTCAGTCCTCACTGGGAGCCGATTTCCCCTCTGAGGGACTTAGGATGACCTGGAGCTCCCAGGCCAGGGCAGGGACCCAGGCCGAGGCCCAGCATGGAGAGGGTGTCCTTCCAGGAGAGCCAAATAAACACGGGGAAGGGAATTAGCCTAGATCACTCGGGAGCAAACCAGTGGGGGTGAGCCCAGCCCCCGCAGAGAGGGGCACTCTGTCCTCATGCCTGGGTGAGTGGACCCTTCTGCAGAGGGTCCCCAGCTCCGGGTGCCACAGTCGGCTGGGCAGTAGCCAGACTGAGGCATGACGGCATCCCCGCCGGGCTCCCCAGTTGGAAACGTCTCTCCTCCACTTTTGCAAAGGTAACGAGGAAGTAATGAGGCTTGACTGGAATGTTTTCAGCGCCTGCCTCCCTCCTTCCACGGCGGGTCCCACAGGGCTGAGTGAGATGCGCGTGGCTGCAGAAGCCACAGGGCCGGGGTGGAGGGGGACGGGGCCGCCTGGGGAAGTTCAGGGGACCCAGGCCTCTGTCCTGGCAGCTGTCAGCTCTGCTGCCATCGCCACCAAATAAGACAACCTGAGGGTGTGCAGGCCCCAGCGCGGCCCTGTTTATCTTGTCACTGGATGGATGCCCAGCCCTGACCTTCCTGGTCACCTTTCCTCCGCCCCCAGCCCTGTCCCCGCTCCTGCTTTCTGTGTCTTTTGCAGTTTCTCCACATTCTGCGGTGCAAACAGTAAAATCCCAAAAAGGTAGGCAGAGGGCTGTTTGAGATCATTAGCTTAATTTGAGCTGAAAGGTCTTTGTTGTAAGTTGGGGAGGGGAGGGACCTGGGGACCTCTGCAGAGTGTTTTGCTGGCGAGCTTGTTGAGATATGATTGCCTTTGTTGTGATAATCTGAAATTAATTTGCACTTGAACCCATCTTTCTTCTGGGCTCAATTTAAACACTGTTATAATTATGCGCCCTGCATGAAATTGAGAACAGACCCCGATATGACAAAGCTGAATATTTTAATTCCCCAGGTACGGGCGGCTTTTTTCCTCACTTATCTCACAAGGTAATAAAACAAAACGTTCCAGTGCACAGGCTTAGGAGAGAGGCCCTCGCCTGAGGGGAGACAGAGGTAATCAGTGCACCACCGCGTTCTGCTCTGTACCTTCACAGTGGGTCAGTCGCTTTATTTTAAAGTGATGTTAAACTTCTGCTAATATTGGTTGATTTGTACCTGGAACATTATTTTTTTTTTTAAAAGTGAAAATGTTATGTTTTATTCTATTTCAGCCGCTGCTCATCTAAGAGGCTTTGTCTCCAACACCCGTTTTCTCAGATTTTTAAGCACTATTAAAGGCTCCTCCTAATACACACAATTGATCTTAGCCAGCACCTTTCCCGCGCTCAGTGTGAGCTGTAATATCCTTATCAGCATTCTTTTAGTTTTAACCCAGATTAGTGTTTTTGGTGCGGAATCTCATTAACTCCAGCAGGCCTATCTTCTTTTGTGATTGCCTCTGGAATTGTAATGCACTAAAAGGCCAAGGCGGCCTTCCCCCGGGCACAAATTCTTCTTTAAATCAGCCTTCACTTAGAGTAACAGCCGCTCCTCCGAAAGAGACGTTGTGAAAGGTTGGGAGGAAACTTCGGTGTCCCTAAGATTGCCGGGAGTTTGGAGACCTGGGGGGAGACCAGGAGCGCTGCAGTGTTTACCCGCCTCAGGCGCTCTGCCCCCCTGCTGGCCGGTCCTGCCTCCCTCCGGCCCCTCACTCTCTGCCCTGTGACCTCGCAAAAACACTCAGCTGGCCCTGCCAAAAAACATCCTTAAACTGCCAGCCTCCTCCTGGTAACATTAGGGGAACTATCACTTCACAGTCACATGAGCGGGGATCTATCTCGGACAAAGATGTGGTGGTGAGAAGGAGATGCCAGCCAGTTAGGGAGGGATGCTCACTGCCCTGAGTGCTGTAACTGATTACAGCACCTGGTACTTGGCTCCTTTTAGTAATGGAGTGTCCAGTGGTCAAATTCATACTGATTTTCCTTCATTCTTTGTTTTCAGGCCTGAGTTTTTCTTAAATTCATACTGAATTGAAAAAATGAAATGTTTTCCACCTAAATACCAACAGGCAAAGTACACAGCTGACCTCATTAGCTAAAAATTTTATTTGGAAAAATACAGGTGAATAATTAGGCACAATAGTATTTTTAACAAATAAAATGAATGACTTTCTCCTCATTGAGTAATTGTTGTGTGCTCTCTGTTATAACTTCAGAGACAAGGATGAGTGTTCCAGGCTAAACCGTGGTGGTAGCAGGACTATTTTTATCATGGTTTTGCAAAGACTGTTTCGTACACACACACCTGGCTCCTGTGCTGTTTAATCACTTTTTTAAACTACGTTATTTTAGACAAAGAATCGAGGTGACTCTCTAGGACCTCTTGCCATGTCTCCTGGCCTGGCACTGCCCACAGCATAAGCCTTGCTGCCTCAGAGGGAAGAGGTGGGTCCTCTTTGTCCTGTTTGGAAGGTGTACGTGCCAACACATGGACAGGAGCTACAAACTTCCACCGCCCAGCAGATGTATGTGCCTGTGTTCTGCAGGGGAGGGGTGGGCATGCCAGCCCCTACACAGACGTGGGGTGCACCCTGCCCAGGGATGTGGCGACACCCATTACTGTGTGGAAGAACAGGTGCCTGGTGTAATGAAGAGGTGTGGATGAGCCTAATGGCTCCTCAGAGGACCCCTGCCTGGTGTCCTCAGAGGAGGTCTGGGTACCCCACTACTGCGTTGAGTGTGCAGTGTGCTGGTCACGATGCAGATGTGTGCGAGCTCCGTGTGCAGAGCGGGGGCGAGTGCACCCAGCCCCATGTGAGCCCGTCCCCCGCAGAGCCCACAGCTGCCACCACACTCACCGCTTCCCACAGCATCTGTGACTCCAGTGCACTGTTCAAGGAGGGACCCCCAGAAACTCAGAGCTCAGACTGGTGACTCACATGCCCCCGGGGAAGGTGAGATGCCCCGAGGGCTGCTGGGTCTTCCCAGGCAGCTCCTCTCTGCACCCCATCTGGCCCTACACCCCAGGTGCTCTCTGACACACAGCCAGCAAATAGCCTCCACACAAGGCAGGCTGTCCTGCTTCTCCCATGATAACATCCCCTGATCCCATTATGGATTATCTGCTTTCTTGGGCTTTGTTTCCGGAAAGTTTGATATGGTGAACAGAGGTGACAAAAGATTGGCACTGGGCCCTGGAAATTAAGTGGCCAGCCATTAGTTGGGGTGGGGGTGGGGCACAGCGTCAGGTGCTGGCTCACTTCATCCCCCCTTTATCTCCAATCTGTTTTGAACCCTCCCAGGCAATTCACTGTCCTTGTCACTGATTTTTATCACCTAAATGTGCCCCTGTGAAGAGCTACTTTTTGAATGATGAATCAGCTCCTTGTGTAAACAATCATGCCTTCCCCTCCTGTGAAAATAGTCTCTGAGCAGCAGTGGAGAGGGTGCTGAGTTCACATGGTCCTGGAGAGGGTGCTGAGTTCACATGGTCCGCAGCCAGCCCAGGCCTGAAAGTGTGTCCTGGGCGCTTTCTGAGCTCTGGAGAGTGCTGGTCCCTGGGGGGGCCTCCTCCTGTTTGAACAATCCTGGGGTCAGGTGGTATTACCTAGAAAGGGCAACTTGAAAACCGGGCCTGTCACTGGTCCCAGGGCAGGTGCAGGGACCCAACCAACTTCCCAGTGTGGCAGGGCCTGACTCTGGCACCTAAGACCAATTCCACCTGCAGGAGCTTTTACTGAGTCCAGGGCCCTGCCCACAGATCTCCTCTGCCACACTCAGGGTTCACAGTGTAATTTCTGGTCTCCAACCACCTCACCCCCTGCTCACAGCTTCCAGGCAGCCTGCGTGTCAGGTCCCAGTGCCTTAACTAGATGGGGTTTAGAGGGGGGTCACTCTGGGCAGATGGAAATGGGGGTCCATGGGCCCTGTGTGCTGGCTGTTCTTCAACTTTTAGCTTTTTCTAAGTTCTTTTTTTTTTTTTAAGACAGTGTCTCACTATGTCGCCCTGGGTAGAGTGCCGTGGCGTCACAGCTCGCAGCAAGCTCAAACTCTTGAGCTTAAGCGATTCTCTAACCTCAGCCTCCTAAGTAGCTGGGACTACAGGTGCCCACTACTATGCCCCACTATTTTTTGGTTGTAGTTGTCATTGTTGTTTGGCAGGCCTGTTCTGGATCAAACCTGCCAGCTCCAGTGTATGTGACTGTCACCCTAGTCACTGAGCTACAGGTACCGAGCCAGCTCATTCTTTTTTTGAGATAGGATCTGTCTTGCTCTGCTGTCCAGGCTGAAATGCCATGGCATCATCGTAGCTCACTTCAAATTCACACTCCTGGCCTCACGTGATCCTGTTGCTTTAGTCTCCTGAGTTGCTGAAACCTCAGGCAAGTACCACAGGCCCAGCTAATCCCCCTTTTTTACAGAGGTGAGGTCCTTGCTCTGTTGAGCAGTCTGCCCACAGATCTCCTCTGCCACAAAAAGTCTGCGGCTTTTACCTTCAAGCATGCCTGCCCATAACTAGGTTTGATTCTGAGGTGAGCAGCCATACTTACATTCCTCTGTGGCAGTGGTTCTCAACCTTCCTAATGCCTGGATGTATTTTCATTGTTACAAAGGGGTCGCAACCCACAGGTTGAGAACTGCTGCTCTAAGGTGATTACAAAATGGACCGTGGAACCCCACTTGGGCCTGTTTGGGGCCTCAGGCATGAGCCCATCTTTCTAGCGTGTACACAGTGGAGGTTAGAACATCCCTGCATTGAACCTGAATCTGGGAGGTGGAGGTGGAGAGGCTTTGCCTCGGGTCTCTCATGGGTTTCAATCCCTCCTGTTCTTCAGGGTTTATCTTGGCTGGACCAAGCTCCTAGTGTGGGCATCCCCTTTCCATACTTCAGGAACGTTGGGGGCAGGGCATGTTGTGGGGCCCGTGGCTTTGAAAGCAGGTACAGCTGATGTACAGCTGATGTACAGGAGACTCCCAGGCCTGGGTCCACAGAGCAGGTGAGAAAGAGCAGCTCCCACCTGCAGTCACATCTCTGAGCCTGGTGCAGGGTCCCCAAGGGAAGGCTCCAGGGCATGAGGAGAGCTAGGATCGACCCATGACCCTCTCCTGCTGGACCTTAGCTCTGCAGAAGCCACCCTTGGCTCTGCAGAAGCCACCCTTGGCTCTCTGGCCACTCTACAGACAAGGAGTTTCTTTCTCTCACAAGGAAATCAAAAAGTCATCCCTCCCTCCTTATCTGCTAATCACACTATAATTATAGAATTCTTCACCCATAAGTCTCCAGAGTATGTGCAAACAGGTCCCAAAGACTCCCATGGACCTGAGCTACAGGGGTCAGCTGGGGTCCCACCTCCCTTGCCCGCCTGCCACCCCACCCCATCCGCCCGGGGAGCCGATGGGACCTACTTCTGAAGGTCCTGAGTGTGAGTCTTCCCCTGACCTCCCCATCCACCCACACCTCCGTCTGGGTGCTCACAGCACTGCACACCCGTTCCCACCCAGAGCCATGTGCAGGACAGTCCGAGGGTCTCCTGACACGTGGAACACAGAGTGATGCCCCTCGGCTCATACCGCCCTCCACAGCTCCCCATAGGCCTTGGGATCCAAGTTCTCACTGCAGCCTGCCAGGCCCGTTGTATCACCCCTGCCCTCTCCCATCTCCCTCTGCTGGCCATTGGCTGGTCTGCTGAGCTAGTTCACACCCCAGGACCTTTGCAGGGGTTCCAAAGCTCTTCCCCAGAACACAGCCATCCCCTGCAGCACCTCCTCACAGACTCACTCCCTGCCCCTCCCCTACTCATACTTTGCCCATTAGGTCACCGAGTCACACAGTCTCTTATGTTATATTCAAGGTTTTCTTTGCAGCCAGCATCAATCTCCCCGAGGTCCGGGGTGGTGAGTGTCTCTCTGAGTCAAGCCTGGCTCCAGTCCCGCCTCCCAGGGCCTGGTGGGGAGCAGGGGTCAGGGTCACTGGAGGACACAGGAACAGGAGCTTGTCTGGCCTGACTGGGTCCCTTTTCCCTGGAGGCCCCGGCACCTCTTATCTCTTCTGCATCTCCTTTTTCCGATCTTGTATTCACGAATGACAGAACTTGGCACGTAAGGAGCCGTATGTTTTGGTAAAATTTTTCTACTAATGATTATGAGGGGTTATGGGGAAAATGCCACAGAATAAAACCCTCCAGGGAGCAGGAGTGTCTAGAGGATGTTTTGCTGGTGGCCTCAGGAAAAGTGGCTGGAAGGACGAGTTCCTGGGGCCAGTTCCCCCATGTCCACGCCCCACCCACTGGAGCAAGTGTCTCCACGTTTATCAGGAGCCTGGGTTTGCTGCTCTCTAAGGGCAGGTGTCCATGGGCATTTTCTGCACAGGGAAGACGATGGCCACAGTTCCGATGCAAGGGTCGCCTGTGGAGGTCAGGGTCAGAGTCCACCGTCGGTGGAGCTGATCCACAGGAGCCCACTCACTGTGCTCGCTCCAAAGGATCCATGGGATTGCACAGAAGCTCCTGGCAGGAGAGGGACATCAGAAGGGGTGAGAATTCCAGGTTCAAGACCTGTGATGAATTGGGGCTCACATATGGGGAGAGGTCCCCAGTGCAGGGGGGCCAGCCTGGGAATGCAGGCTGTCGGCCATGCCCACACGCAGACCAGCACCTTGGAACTGCTCACTTGTGCCACTGTGCACACACTGGCCCAGCTGGCCAGCAGCCCTGAATGAAGGTTTTATGAAGCCAGGTGAGGTGGCTCACGCCTGTAATCCTAGCATTCTGGAAGGCTGGAGCAGGCAGGATTGCTTGAGCTCAAGAGTTTGAGACTGGCCTGAGCAATAGTGAGACCCCGTCTCTACTAAATAGAAAAAAACTGAGGCAAGAGGATTGCTTGAGCCCAAGAACTTGAGGTTGCTGTGAACTATAATGCCACAGCACTCTAGTGTCAGGGCACCAGAGTTGAGACTCTGTCTAAAAAAAAAAAAAAGAAAAAAGAAATAGTTTTGTCTAATAGTTTTCTTTATCCACAGTTGGAGAACATTTGAATCAGAGTACAGAAGCTACTAGCAACAGTTGGGTCACCTGTCACCCAACTGTACTGGTCAGAGAGAGGATACCAGGAACCAGCACGGCCCCGCCCCTTCCCAGCCAGCTGCAGAGGCAGGACTGGAGTCCAGCGTGGAGAGCACCAGCTCTTCCTCTCAGGGGAACCTGCCCCTGCTCTGTCCAGAGATGCTCTGATGGGTGGGCCACTCTTCAGAGGATGTCGCCAGGCCTGCATGTCCCATGCACTCAGAGGTCAGTCAGACAGGTGTCTCTGCACTTTAGAGAAACCGAGTTACTAAGAACCTTAAGAGCAGAGAGAGTCCTAACAGCCCCTCCCTTCACCTCCTGCTTCTAGATGATGTCCCAGACTAGGGTCAGGACAGGACTTAGAGACCCTAGTGGGTCTCCACGCCTGCTCCCTGCAGCCCACAAACGGTCCTGGCAACCCCAGTTTAAATCTGGAAGGGCTGTCACCACCTTCTGAGTCCTGCCAGCTGGCCTCCGGGCTGGCTTTGCATGTTGTGCCATCCTAACTCAGGTGACAGGACCATGCCTATGCCAACAACAGCTGTTCTCCAAGCCCAGGCCTCCTCCTCAACATCCATCCCCCCACAGCTGCACTCCTTTCCTACTTGGTGAAAGATACACCCACCTGTCTTTACCTGTCCATTCCTATGAGGACACGAGGACCCGGCCTGCACCGGAGGCTCTGTTGGGCTTGGCAGTTGGTGGCTCCCTCCCGTCCCACCCTCCCATGACTACCCATCACCTCCCTCCCGTCCCATGCCCCCAAGTTCATACCAATCACCTATGACTGAGTCCAGCCAACACTTGCTTGTAAAGTGAATTTTAGGTGATCTGATGGAGCTCAATGCCCAGGGCACAGTGACCTGTATGCACAAGGACGGCCCGTGCTGGGGCTCACACTGTCTACATTGTCACCACGCTGAACTCTGCGGCTGAGGCCGGCCCCCCGCCATTCAGCACCCTCGCAGGGCCCAGCTCCTTCTATGGAGACTCTGCTTCTTGAATTAGAAGCATCTTGAGGGCAGCACTGGGCATCTTGTTACCCAGAATGAGGACAGAGCTTTTCCAACTGCCATTTTTGAGTGAAGACAAAACAAAATGAAAATCGGCAGGGATGACCAGCGTGCTAAGGGGAAGTGTGTATTCCGAGAGGTGACAAGTGCTGGCCTGATGCATCACTCACCTCCTGTCAGACCCAGCAGCCTCACAGGTGCACCCGGTTATGACATCTGAATGGGTTTCTTTTAATTTGGGAGGCAGAATAATGTTGATTCTTCCATAGCAGACTAGATCCAAGCTATTACCATTCAAAAAGGAATCATAACACTCACTGAACCCTGTTTCATACATTTTCTTCTTCAAAACTGAGAGTCTGAGATGCATGGGTTTATAGCTGATTCTTGGGTGTCAGCGGTGATGTCCCTCAGCCTTCCTATCTACACACTGGACACTGTGCCCAGCAGGAGACACTCTGCCTTTCCCTGGGGGAGGCAGTTTCTGCCCTCAGAAGCCCAGGTACAAGGTCGTTGGCAGTGTCACCCCCAGTTGGAGTAGGTGGGATCCCTCAGAGCTCTGTGCAGTGACCCCTGTAAGCACAAGCAACAGGCACGAACTTGACTTTTGCTTGTTGACCTCCATAGGTGTTACCAAAACTTTAAATCAGCTTTCCATGCAGCTCTGAGGGGTCTATGCAAAGCGTCTATCAGCCCAGTCCTGCTGAAAACTAGTCTATGGCAGAAAAGTTCCCACCAGCTCACCAACTGCCAGGGTCATTGTGCAGCTAAGAGGCAGCAGGGAAAGCCAGCTTAGGCCCAGCATTATTTTTAACTGACTTGGACTCAATTTTTCCATTTGAAGAAAACTTTTTCCTGACAGAGAATTATTAAGGACTTGCCACCTTTTCACTGGGACTATGTCTGGAGCGCCCACCAACCAGGTCACGTGTGTCAGGAATCAGATCTGTTTCCCAGGGATATCTGACTTTGTGTGAAAGCAGTTCTTGGTATTCTTAACCAGTCACTGGCAATTCATTAGTATTTAAATTTATGCTAATTTCATCAAGGTGTGAAAAGATCTTTTTCTTGCATATACATGAAAGAACCCTATTACTATTCAACTGGCTTTTTTTCCTCCTCTCTCTTTTAACCCAAGAAAAGCTTGTTATGACTTAACAAAAGAAAATGCAAAAAATAATAAAAAGCACCATCTAGGAAAAGTTAGAGGAAAACTTTTAAATTTCAGGTTGTGACCGTCTCCACTTGCTAGACTGACACGGGAGGACGAGAAAAATGCACCTTCACACACGTGTGAGTCCACGGGAATCACAACCAAGCACTTCAAAGTTTAGGGTTAGAAACAGCACCCCAAAATGTCTCTTACACACATCACACCCCCATCACTCACTTAATTTAGGTTTTTCTAAATGACGTGGAAAATTCTACTCTGTGTCCATAGCATGTCGCAGCCCTGGTGTCTCACAATCTGTTCTATTAAGGATGTAAAGAGAAATAAACAAAATTATCAACATTTATATAAAGGCACAACAATATCAAAATGAGCGCATGGCCCACGGAGAAAAAACTGCATGTCTTCCTGAAAGACGAAGGCCTGTTTAGCAAATGGGAGTCTTCTGGTGGGCGGCCAATGCCCTGGAGTGTTCCTCAGGCCAGGAAAGACTCCAAGCTGACCCCAGTCTTCCCCAAGACCTGGCACCTGGCTCAAGGCAGCTATGCAGGCCTGTCCCGACTCCCTTCAGGATGCAGTTTAATAGTGCTGGAAGGGGGCTGCTGCCGGCTTGTCAGCAAAGTAGATGGTGCGGCCGGCCCATATAGATTTGCTGTCATCCTGAGGCTTCCCCGCTGAGACAGAGGCCTCGGAGGTGCAGGGAGCCGGGGCGCACAGGGTTAAGTGCTCCCAGCCTCCAGGCTTCACTCCCTGAGCGCCCGAGGGCGGGGTGGGGCCACCTCCCTCACTGCGCTGATGACTTGATGGATCCCGCCTGTCACTGTCGCTGCAGTCAGCATCACTCCACCACCGATAAGGCGCCGCCCCCCTCCCCACAGGGAAGGCAGACAGTTTCTGCCTAATTTTAGAGATGAGCTCTTACAGGTGGCCTTTGAGCAGAAGCTGAGATGTGGACAGCACGTGGGGGAGCGGACAGAGAGCTGTGAGTCCCTACATTAACTAATTTGAGTCGGAAATGCAGCATCTACCTATTTCACAGAAAACACATTTCTAGAGAACAGCTTTCCAATTCTGCCGCAGGAAAGTAAAATCGTAGCGTGCGGCCTTTCGAAGATATTTACAGAATCTTAGACGTGCCCCACCCCCACCCCGTTCTGGACGCCGTCTTCGGTTACTTCCTTTGTTATGTTTTGTGATTAAAACTGTCAGATTTTTTTTCAATTAGTGGGTGGGGGAACCTTGGAAGTTATCTCAGCAGGACCTAATCTAGCTTTTATCTTGTGAACAGTCATATGCAAACTATAGTATTTGTCTCATCTGTGAGGCTGAGTCGCCAAGGAGGCAGGGTAATGTTTTTCCCCAAACGTGGAGTGTAGCAAGGATTTCTTATTCCCTGTGTAAAAAGGGAACTTCTGCTAGCACATTAGGTAAAGCACTTGCCCTACTGAGAACGTAGGTTTCCTGCAAAAACTGCAATCGAGGTTCCGCTTCGGGGCTTAAGCTCCTGACATTCCAGGAGGTGTTTGTCAGTAGCATCCTTAGTGCTATTTAAGGAATGAGCTGTATTCATCTTCTGGACCCTACTGCACCTCCCAAACATACATTTTTTTGGTGTGTATTTATGAACACTTTTTAAAAATTTTAAATAATTTTGCAAAACAGCTGGGACTAAAGGCTAGGCTGCTAGATCTGTCCCAGACATAGAGAGACAAGGGACCCATTGCATTTCCTAGAGTTTTACTGATTGTCCCATCACTTAGGGACAGCGACAAAAATTGTCCTACTGATGTTTCCACAAGCTTTGTTTTGAAGTTTTAATGGGAACTTATTGAGGAGAACCCTGTGGTCTGCATTTCAATCCCGGGCGGCCCTCTCCCCACCCCCAAGTTTCTGGCTTTGTTGCACGTGGCGTGGCCTTGGATGCCCGAGTGTCTCTAACATACATAATGAGCTCAGTGTCAGACTGTTGGGTCTTTTGTCTTTAACAATAAGCATTTAGCTCAACTAAATGAATAGAAATTGCTTTAGTGAATTACAAAAGCCAAGGTCTTTTGAATGCACCCAAGATGACATTAATTATTTTCGACATTGTCTTATTTTTGCACGTGTATTAACTTAAAGTTTGACTTAAATGTAATAAATTCATTTACCATTTAAACTTAAAAATGTAAGACATTATCAGTGGATCAAAGTGTCTGCTGACGGTGATGAAAATCCTCTCCTGATAAAATCTAAGTGCATGCCTCTATTCGTTTGGTTAAGAACCTAAGAGCATCAGCAAAATCTACTTCTCCCTGGCTTAAAAAGCAATGCGTTGGCCAAGTTATAATTGGCCCACAGCACTGCTGGGCTTCCTAACGGGTGCCTCCCTGAGATGGGACACGTTTTCAGATGCGAGCAAACAAGGAGGCTGATTTCCTTCCACGGAAACTGAGACCAGCAATCAAAATCCTGCAGTGAGCCGGGATCCGTCCTCCAGAAATGCCTCCGCCCTCCTCCTGCAGTTGCCGAGAGAGATCTGAATGCTTTTTCCTAAATCTCTGTAATCCAATAAGCTTTTGTGTTTAGCAGCTTGTTTTGAAAGTTGTACAGCACCCCAGCCTGCGTCTCGGTCTGGTCCTCCGCAGGCAGGTGAGCGCCCGAGGGCCTGATCATTATTCAAGGCGAGAGGCCTGCGCAGCCCCAACCAGAATGTAATTTGTAATTAACTGTCATTTACTTCTCTGGCATTGACTTGTTGTTCAAAAGACAAAGTAACTGGGCTGGTCACTCGTTTCCCTTTGTTGTGGATATAATGTCTCTCAGATCTGGTTGTTTTCATAATGTTTAGAAACCCAGGGCTTACTCTCTTGAAACCAGAAGTAGAAGGGGGATTCACTGAAATAAATCCAACACAAATAATTTGTTATGCCGAGGCACATCAAACATTCCATTTGATGAAATGGGATAAACCATCTCACAGAAGAACCACATACAGTTTAAGCCAGATAATTCAAGGGACTGAAGTGAGTGTGCTCCTGAAGCCTGTCTTTTAAAACGCAGTCTTCAAAAGGCGATCTGTTCTCTAGCTGCAGACTCTAATTTATGCTTTTCAGTTTAATTATTTGCTTGTCACACTTTTCATTAGGAGAAAAATAAACAGAATGTGTGGATAGGCCTTGGATCGGGGGTCTGTGTCTCCAAGATTGGCATGTAATTCCAAGTTTAACTACTTGGGAAATTAACAAAGCTTAGGGGCCATTTGAACAGAAAACACTACGGAAGTATTAAGAGGTTTTAAAAGAAAAACATTAGATGTTTTTGCAATTAGATCCTTAACAAATGTGCTGTGCATGCCTCCATATTTGGGGGGATTATAATGGTCTTGAGGGAGAATAAATAGCTCATCTAAAATGTTTAAAATTTTCACTTGAAAATATCAAATCTTACTGCAAACAGGAACGTCTAGAGGTTGGAAGCCTTCCATAATACTATTCTTCAGCCGTACAGTGGAGTCTAGTGTCGGGCAAGGAAGTCTTTGTGGGTCTCTGGGGAGCAGCGGAGATGAAGGCGGGGTGTAGGGTGCACTCTGAGTGCCCATCACCACCCTCTCCTAAAGCTGGGCTCCTGACCTAACTAGCCCAGGGCCAAGAATGCAGAGGGAACCAGTTCTGTGTTTATCTTGGGGAGTGTGGAGTCATCTCCATTCAGAGTTAATAGTCCCCATAAGATTATTTTCACATGCATCAAACAAATGAAGTCTATGCACAAAGGAGCTGAGCCCGCCGTGACTGTCGGAGCATGACGTGAGCCTCCAGCTCTGTGCCCCTCCTCCTGCTGCTTCCCATCCCTCAGCGCCCCGGGGTGCTCCGAGGCCCCTCCAGAGGGCTCCTCCCTCTGTACGTACAAAATGTTTCCTGGAGGAGGAGCTATCCAGAACAGGCACTGTGTCTGGGTGAGAAAGTGGGGATAGGGAGGGAAGGTGTGCGGACACCACTCGTCATTCAAGCACCAGCTCCAAGGGGAGCCTGCGGGGGGCGGGGGGGGGGCAGCAGGGGTGTGGTCTGGAGCCCCTGTGGGTCCACTGCAGCCTGTTGGAATGCCTTCTATGCCGGGCGTCCTCATAACTGCAGTGCTCAGATCCACCCCTTCTCAGGTCCTTCTCCCCGCTGTCCAGCTCTAAAGGGAGCAGTGACTCTTTTGCCCTTTTGATGTTGGCTACAAACCACTAAACTGCCCAAGTCCCTCTTGACTGTTCAGCAAGACCACCTGCAGTGCCCATGAGGACAGAGTCTCCAGGCAAGGCCACCCAGCAGAAGACCAAGTCTCATTCACTTTCTCCTGTTTTTTTTTTTTTTTTTTTTTTTGGCTTTCTTGCCTTTGGTTTACATCCAAGTTGCACTGAAATAAGAGATGACAGTTGTTATAGATATGCCGGTTTAATTACTTGTCAGCTTACGGCTGGTATCTCAGCCGCCAACACAGAAGCTTAACTTCTCATAGCTTAGACCTGACCAACTGCTGCAGCCTGCACGCTGAGCTGAACAACCCTGGATGTGTCCAAGATAAAAAGTAAAACTGACGAGCCATCTTTCTGCTCTGCTAGCTAAAGTGATCAGCCTCTGGTATCCCCTGATTTCACGTTGATCTCGAGTGAGGGGAATAATGTGGCAGTGCTGACGTTTGGGGAGTGTGGACAGGCTCTGACTTCCCAGAGACCACACTGCCGGGTCCCAAGGCAGGGGCCTCGCCAGTGGGGAGCAAAGTGCAGGTTGTGTTCATGATCAGGTGGAATTACAGTGAGGAGGATGTAAATAATCAAATAAAATAAGAGGATTTCTACTGCTCTGATTCTTACCCTTCCCCAGTCTAAAGAGGGATCTGAATGCACTCAACGACTAAATGCTCTTGTCTGCCTGGATACCCAGCCAGTTTCCTCATTTAATTTTAGCTCTTCTGTTTAATGTTGGGTTAATTATTCAGCCTCTCTGCTTGCAACCTTGCTCACATTGGAGCCTCCCTTGCTGCTGGACTCTGTGTGTGTGTGTGCAGTGTCCTGAGTTCCCCAGGGGCAAGTTGGGACCCAGTGCTGGGGCTATGGCTGGGGCAAGCACAGGGCGGACTTCTGGCCTAGCCCTGGCCTGTCCCATGTCTTTGCAGCAGGAGCTAGTGGGGGCTTTGTTTTGCTTTTTTGGTTTGTGAGTGTGTGAGAGGAGAGTGTGTGTGTGTTTATCCCTGGCTTTGTTACCCACCAAGATACATAGTTTCCATTGAGCTGAAGCCGATTACCGGTTACTATAGTTTCCCCATTGCTCAGTTCACAGCTTTGAAAAGCCGGGCACAGTGGGTTGCAGAGTCGGGTTGGAAGGAGCTGAGAATAAGGGACCCTCTACCTGGTCTTCTCGCTTTGATATGTTCTTGGATTTGTCACTTTAAAGTCTCTGGGTCTCCAGTTTACTTTAGAAACCCAGCAAAGCGCGTGGCCTGACACTGCCAGGCCTCCTCTGCAGGCCCCTCCTTAATGTGATGGGGGCTGTCTGTGTGGGGCACAAGGGTGAACCTGCACCCCCCCCCTTGGATGCTGTGTGAGGACAATTCCAGGCTTTTATCCCCTGAAAAAAATTGCTCCACCCAGAATTTTGAGGTTGAGATATGAGAAATTCACGTTCAGGGAGCTGAAAATGTCATCTTCCACAAGAGTCCAGGCATCAAGAAGCAATCTTCTGAGTGCCTGGGTACAACTGATGTGTTCCGGGAGGTGGACTCACGGAGCCCGGCCGGACCGTGCGGATTGGATTAGCCGGGGGCTTTTGTGCCGCTGGCAGACATGCTCACAGTCAACCAGGATGAGTAGGGAAAACGTTAATTTGATCTGATAGCCAAAAAGGTCGGTGTTTTGTTCTTTCCCTTCCCGACTCCTCCGTCCTGGCTTGGTCCCGGCCCTGCCTCTGCATCTGGCTCCAAGGATGTCTTCTCTGCAGTCCGGGGGTGTCCAACAGAAGGGAGCACCCAACATGCAGCCCCCGAGACCCCCCGAGACCACACAGCAGGGACAAAGGATGGCCCAAGCTCCCGTGGGTCCTTTGGCCAGTTTATCTTTGCTCTGGAAGGAGCTTCCCTGTACTTGATGTTTACAAACAAAATAAAACAAAGCAAAAATGAACAACAACAACAAAAAAACAAATTAAAAAAAAAACCTCTTTAATCAGCAAAATAATGCCAAGGAAAAATCCTCAGAAAGGTGAAATATTACATCCCCCCCCCAGTACAACCTTGTTTTCAGACTGTTATTTGACATTGCTGAAGGTTTTGTCTTGATTACTTTCAATAAAATTCAAAGTAAGGATGACTGTCTTGGCTCACTAAGCAACAAGGTTTTATCACTAATTACAATCCTTTATTACCAGTACTTTAATAGCTTTATGACAGGTCATAAAACAGTTCAGCACGGGAGTACATAAAAAGAATGGGTTATACAGCTGTGACATCTTAATATCTATTCATTGTAATCATTTTATGATCTTTAATGGCAGTATTTTTTATTAAAATATGTACATATGCCTTTACGTGGGCTGTGGTGGCACCAAAACTGGGAGGCAGGGTGAGAATCACATAAATATATACTAAAATACTTAATGAGGCATTGCGAAAACTTATACTGGCAGAAGCCTGTCCAGTATATAGCATGTGTGGCGTCTCATTCTGGGTGATTATAATAAAATTATAAGTGCTGCAATAATCCTAACCTTGAAGGCACAGTAAAGGATAGCTATATTTGCCTTCCTAGCCCACACATCTGAGGCATCTTCTCCATTAATTATATTTCACGTAAGCATAATTACACTTTGTAAGACTGAAATTCCCAGGCATGCACTAGATTCCAAGAACGCCAGTCTTTCTCTGGTGAGCGCAGTATGTCTAATTATAGTCCACATACAGTTATATTCCGGGAGATTTGCTGAGTAACTTATAGGCTAGGAAGGCGGGTGTTTGTGGTTGATGTTAATTTTATTTTGTAATCCAATTACCACGGGAAATAAATTGGGGAAAGTCAGCTTAAGGGTTGAGTGTGTGTCAGGGCTGTGTTAAGCCCCAGCCAGGGACCTAATTGCTTTACATTCCTGGGTCTCCCCCCCTTCCCGCCAAAATCACTTTGCTCTTCCCAATTGTTGTAATGCAGAGTTTGTAACAACAATCTCTTTGGGGGCAGGGTAGTTGGAGAGATAGCTTGGTCACCTGCCTTCTGTTTTGTCAACACTTGGAAAAGCTGTATGTTCTTGCAGTTATGATCTAAATTTTTGATTCCATTTTTCTGGCACAGTGAGCCTAATCACTCTGGGTTGGAGAGAAGCATTTATTTGTATGTGGATTGTGAACTCAGATGTTGAGTCATTTGGGCATTAAAAGCTAGCACCAGGATTGCAAGTTTATTAATTTTATTTTACATATATAAAAACACATTTTGGTAAATGTATATTTATATTATTTATATTTATACTTACAGGGACACACCCATAAGCCTGCACTTCAAGAATTCTGTGAGAATCTGGTTTCAGCTTCAAGACAGAGAGTGGAGTCCTTAAGCCACTACTCTCCCCTGCAGCCAGTCCCCCCTTCTCCCTGAGGAATTCTGACTTAGAGAGAGGCACTTTAGAACAACAGTAGAAGGCAAGGAAAAGGGACCCCCAGCAACTGCAGAAATTTTACTAATTCAAATGAATTAAAGTCATTTAAATTACAAAGTGTGATAGTGAACACAGGACATTTCCTAACTTTCCAGTACAATGGTAACTTCACCCAGGCCAAAAAATCAAAAAGCGAGAAACTCAGTGAGGTTCTCAAGGGAATTTCTTTACTGAATAGAACAGAATGATTTGTAATTAGCATATAAATTGTATGCATGTAAATGATGCCTTAAAAGGTATTTGAAAAGTTTATTTTCTTAAATATTTTAAATCAGGCCCCCTGCAACCTTGTTTACAGTCCTGATTTGCACTTTCATGAAACAGATTTGCAGTGCAGAGAGCTCCAGTCAGGCCCTCCCCTCCCCCAACCGCCTGTCTGCTTTATCACAGATTACAAATTAGTGGCATACAAATTAATGAGGTTTTTACAGTATTCAGTCAAATCAGGCAATAAAAAGCTTTAATTCAAACACTGGGCTTGATTATTATAATTTATTTAAATGCAATGCACTGTTTGCTAAATTTCATAGGAATGGACAACATGGAATCTGAGGTTGATTTTGCGATGGAGGGACAGAGCATGCTACTCCTTGGGGTACGACAGGCTGCTGGGCCTTCCTCCTGAAAATGGCAGGTTGGCGTTTTATGGAAACAGAATGTTCACAGTAACGGGGCGCACCTCGATCTGAGTGCACAAAGCCCGGCTGAGGGCGGATTTGCAGGACCCCGAGTTGTGGGTCAGACCACTCAGGAGCTCCCAACTTTGCAAAAGCATTTGTTTGGTAAACACCGTGAGGGGCGGTGCAGTCCCGGGCCATTTCTGTTACAGTGGTGATAAAGTCTTTCTGTTAATAACTCCAGGTCACATTCTGTGTGTGAATAGCACCACTCTCGGCACTGTCTGCCTCCATGTCCTCAGCCCTAGTGGTAGGCGTTACCCCCTGGAGCACTGTGACACACGGCCCTCACACCAGTGTCCAGGGGCCAGTGTGCAGGCTGCAGGGAGGTGACCTGCTTCTTCCTGACGGGACCCTGGTCTTGGAGGTGGACTGAGGCTTCAGAACGTCCTGTTCCTTTTCGGGCCAGCCGACTTCAGAAAAATACTGGGTGAGGCTGTCTTCACCCATATACAGCCTGTCTTTACCTTATGCCATATAGTTGGTTCAATTTGCATTTTAAAATTAATTCATTTGGAAAATTTGGAAAATGCACATGATCAAATTATGATAGCTTATAGCCCTAGTCACTAACTTCTTCTTCACCTTCTCCAGGGACAATCTCTGAGCAGGCACCTCCCCGTTCTGTGGCAGAGAACCCTCTCCATTTAATAGTATTTAGTCAGCCTTGAATCCAGACATCACCCCCAGGTCCTCACAGGTGCTGAGCCTCCCCAGGGCTCCCTGTGTCCATGCCACAAACTCTCTCACTCACGCCTGTCTCTCTAAGGGGCATTTTTGTCAATTCTGATTAACATTTTTTTGTATGAATTTTCTTCACACATACTTACTGTTTTTGTATGACTTTAGGGATAATTTCTAATATTAGAATTGTACCATCAGCAAGGTGATAGAATTAAATCTTGTTACCTATTACCAAACCCTTCCCACACAATGGATCAAATTCGCACACCACCAACCACGTAGGATGGGACCTCATCTTCTATACTCTGCTTGACAGCAGGGTTTTCAAACATTTTGTCTTTTCTTTTTTCTCTTTATTGTCAATGGGAAAATGGGCATTATTTTGATTTTCATTCTTTAATTATGAATTAAATTGTAAATTAAATTTTAAATTTAACTTGTAAATATAATTTTAATTATGTATTTATTAACATTTTCTCTTTTCTGTGAACTTCAAGTTTATATCTTTTGTTCTTTCTTTTTCCAATAAATGTTTTCATAATAATTTCTAAAAGTTATAAATAATTCCTCAAGTACCCCTGTTCATACTGTTGATAAATTGGTAAAATATTGTAGTGGCATGAAGCGTGGAGGGAAATTAAATGATCACAGTGCAGTGATTTTCAACCGGTGTGCAGTGGGAGGGTCTTAAGTGTGTCATGAAAAATTTTAAAGATCATTCATAAAATTATTTTCAAAAGAAGCTCAAAGCACAGGAAGAATATTCTTTTTTTTTTTTAACTCTTTCTTTTTTTGATTAACGTAATTTAAGTGCTCTGTGGAAGTTTAACTACAGGTTCAAGTGTGCCCTGAGATAAAATGACTGGGAAACACTGGCCTGGTGTACACATTAGATGGCCCAGCACAGAGCCAGGCATGGAGAGGGTGAGGTTCAATCCGGAGAGTTCTGGGTGGCGCCTGTGGCTCAAGAAGTAGGGCGCCAACCCCATATACTGGAGCTGGTGGGTTCAAACCCAGCCTCGGCCAAAAACTGCAAACAAACAAACAGAAAAACCAGTTGGGAGAGTTTCTTTTGGAAGGGTGCTCTGGCTTGTGACTCCTGCACTTTGGGAGGCTGAGGTGGGAGAACTGCTTGAGGTTAGGAGTCTAAGACAAGACTGGACAACACAGACCCCATCTCTGCGAGAAAATTAAAAAATTAGCTGGTGGGCCTGTAGTCCCAGCTACTCAGGAGGCTGCAGCAGGAGGATCCCTTGAACCTAAGAGTTCAAGCTTAGAGTGAGCTATGGTGAAGCCACTGCCCTCCAGCCTGGGTGACAGAGACCCTGTGTCGCCCTATTTCCTCTCTGCCCTTCCCAGATGGTGTCTGTGTGGGCAGGCTGTTGGCGTCGTCTCTGGACCATGACCCTCAGGAGACAGTGCCTGAGCACAGTGCGTCCACCCCTCAGACCTGAGCACAGAGCAGCCCTTTCCTCAGAAGGAAGCCGCTTTGAAACACACCATGGGAATCCTCCTCTTCTCTGACAGTCAGTCCAAAAGCCAGCTGAGCCAGTAGGGTCAGTCTTTCCCGGTAGGAGGGTGGGAGAGAGGCAAAATCAGACAGATGTTTATCTGTCCTTTATGTCACAAAATGAGCAGGTGACCTCTACTTTCCTTCCAGGGTGGAGCTCAGTTTTTGTGCAGAGGGGCTGTTGCACTTAGGCCACTCGGGGAGTCTACAGCCCCCCAGATGGACAAGCAGTTGGCCTGGTTCGTCCCAGTGGGCAGACGGTACTGCGGCTTTTCGACTTGGGGTGGCTTTGCTGCCCATGGGCATGCAGTGATGTCAGGACACATTTCTGGCTGTTTCAGCTGTGGGGGGAGGGGTTTGTGTGGAGAGCTCAGGGTGCTGCTGGACACCCCACAGAGCACAGGACAGCCCCCCAACAGACATTTCTCTGGTCCCAAACATTAACACCGCTGAAGATGGGAATGCCATCCTAGGCAAGAACTTGCCCCGGGGGCAAAGAGAAGGTGGGAGTCCACCCCCAACCTGGGGCTGCTGCCCTCCTCCCTGCCCCAGCAGAATTCAAGCTTCCCCACCCCTCTGTCCCCAGGTCCTGCTGGCTTCTCCCTGCACTTCGCAGTATCCCCCCATTTCATCTCCCAAGAAGCAAAGGAGGCCCAGGGAGGCTGCTCCTCAAGTTAATGAATCACACGGACTGGCAGTCTCTCAGGAACTGGAACGCTGCCGACAGACATCATTGTTTGATTCCCTTTAGTATTAAAATGGGTTTAAATCTTTTAATTACATTTTAAATATTAATATTTTAAATATATGTGTAAATATGCATTAAGACTCTCAAACAGAAAACTTTCAGAACCGTGCAGGCTGGAGTTCCTGGAGTGAATGTCGGCAGGAGGGTGGTGGCCACCTGCTCCAGGCAGGCCTGAGGGGGACCCGGCCAGACTTGCAAGACACACCACCAACATGGCCAGGTCTGGTGGCTGGACTTGGAGAGGACCTTGAAGGTGCTGCAAGCAATTGTTTTGCAGGGCAAAGGCCCCCTTGGTGCCGTCACGCAGACGCTTTCTTGATGTGGGTTCCAGGGTGCTGCCAGGCTGTACTCTAGACAGCAAGTGTGCCGGTCTAAGACTCGGGCAGAGCTGAGAGGGCCGCACACACCTCTCCCCACCTGGGGCTCCTCCGCCAGGGGAAAACTAGTCCCTGTGGAGCAGTGATGAAGGCCATTTCTAGGCAGCAGCTGCGGGATGAAAATCACCAAGTCCCCTCCTCCCGTATTTCACTAATAAATCACCTTCCACTCTTGTATTTCAAGAAAATGTGGCTTGATTTTTCATATGACTTTTTTTTTTTGAGACACCTTGTGTAGAGTGATGTAGTGTCATAGCTCACAGCAACCTCAAACTCTTGGGCTTAAGACATTCTCTTGCTTCAACCTCCCAAGTAGCTGGGACGACAGGGGCCGGCCACAATGCCCAGCTATTTTTTTGTTGCAGTTCTCATTGTTGGTTAGTTGGCCTGGGCCAGGTTTGAACCCGCCAACTTGGTTGTGTGTGGCTGGCACCCTGATCACTGCGCTACAGGCGCTGAGACTGACTTTTTGATTTTAATGGTCAAGGGAGCACGATGAATGCAAAGTTGTCCTTGAGCTCGCCACACAAACACCCTTAGCCTTCCAAACAGAGGGAGCAGCCTCACTTGGGAGCCCTGGGGAAAAGAGTGGTGAGGTGCACTGTAGGATTTGGGGGGAGAAATTCTGTCATTTTTAGTACATCTCCACTGTGAGGGGAAGGCCAACGATTTGGCAACTCGGCAGTACACCTGGAAACTCTTGTTTCTCTCCGTGCAGAGTAGGGACAGACTAAGAATTTAAGAGGAAGAGGCCACAAGAGAAAGGCACCATGATCCAGAGAAGCCACAGAAGACAGTGAACAACAGACAAGGGGCCTCCCGTTGGGAACAAACCAGACTGCCTCCCCATCCAGCAAAGGACACCAGACAGTGTGCCTGTGATGCCTCGAGTCCCCGGGAAAATGAGCCGTCACATTTTGTTTACCTGCAAATTATATTAGCACTTTCAGAAACAGTCCCGTCAAAATAGTTAAACAAAAAGTAAAAATGGTTGTAGGGATGCAGACATCTCAGAGTTACTTATTTATCAGGCAGAGGGCGGGAGTGGGGGGGGCACCCCGGGAGGTGGGGGCCTGAGGATTACAACACTGCCGGGCTCCGTACCTGGGGGGAGAGCACATGTCTTGGAAGAGCCCCATGTGTGCATGGCCAGCAAGGGCTGTCCCAGGAGGGGATGTGGTTGGTGGGCAGCGGCGGGCGGTGGCCATCTGAACACGAAGCTGTAAAGAGTTTCAGTGACCCACGGAATGTCAAAAAGGTTCAGGGAACCTCACGCATTTTCCTGTGCTAAACTATTTCCAATAAGCTTTCTTACTTCACACATAGGCATCCGTGCCACATTGAGCTAGTTATTCTTCAAGGGCAAGGAAGTGAAAAGGAGACAGGACAGAAACGGCTTTGGGGGACTGGAGCGGCAGGAATGCCTCAGGGAAGGGTCTTGGGGGGCTTCCCAGCCACTTGGCTCAGAAGTGGAGCAGCTCCACACCCGACCATTTCACCTGTGCTTCTGTATTCCCCACACATATTTCCTTTCCCTTTTTTATTTTGAGGCAGAGTCTCAAGCTGTTGCCCTGGGTGGAGTGCCCTGGCGTCACAGCTCACAGCAACCACAGACTCTTGGGCTTAAGCGATTTTCTTGCCTCAGCCTCCTGAGTAGCTGGGAACACAGGAGCCCACAACCCCTGGCTTCCCACACATATTTCTTTAGAGCAATGTCTTGTAAACTAGGGAAGAAGAGTGAACGAGCCCTCAGCTCACCTCTGCTCAATACTCGGATGATGGGAGCTGATGCAGAAGCAACGAAAACTTAGTTTAAAAATTGCAGCTCTTTAACTTAAGCTGATCAGTAGATGAGCTCTCGAACTGGAACTCAGTGTGCTCTTCCTGCCTTCTTTCTCTCCCTCCTTCCCTCTCTCTCTCTAAATACGTGTGTGTGTGTGTGTGTGTGTGTATAGTACAAACGTATAAATACATATAGAATGCAAAGAGACGTGTGACTATAATGTTGGTGCATACATTGATATTCATATAAAGATACAGAAATAATTCATTAATTATCAAAATAGATGTATGAATTGAGACGACCTCAGAATAAGTGATGTCCTCTGTTCGTCCCACAAAGCCAAGTGTAGAGACCTGTCCACTAAGCCAGCTCCTGTGGACAATATAAGATACAAAATTCAACAAAACAAAACAATTACAAGACATTTTTATTTTGGGAGGCCCAAGCTAAGTCTGTTTTTAACAGTGCAGGCTGATTAATATGACATGCTGGTAGATACCATTCATTTTTCTAGCTCATGTGTGAGTGTTGGGGGGATGGGCTTCTGTATTCATTCCTTATACAGCCTTGTCTGAGACGTTCCCAGAAGTTGATGAGAATGTTGAACCCCACGTTGTGGGGTGATTTAAACTTTCTGAAAGTGTATGAATCTTTCCATCTGGATTATATATTGGAATCTGCATTGTGACCATTTATTTTCCTGAGACGGATGTGGATAGAAGTCTAAATAGAAGCTTTAAATCACGGGCAAAGAGCAGCCTGTGTGCTGACAGCCGATCAGGGGTCTCGGGTCCCCACTCTCTTATTTGCCACCAACATAATCTGCAGTTTCCCTAAATCACTTAATTGCTTTTAGCTACACTTTGTCCCTCTGTAAATAGCAAGACCATTGCACACAGCTTCTTTGCTTCAGAGACTTAGAGTCAGGGAGGGGAATACTTGCAGGGGAAAGGTGGGATGTGGGGTCCCAGTGCCCCGGAAAGCTTCGGGACTTTAGGGAGCGGGCCAGTGAAGATTTGCACGGGAGAGTTTCCGTGGAAGAGAAGACAATCGCACCTGTTAATAACCGAGGAAGTTCTAACAGGCTCCTGGAAGACCATCCAGACAGAGGGACCATTCCCAGCTGAAATAATCAGCAACTCGGGGGCACTTTCAAGTCAAATGAATCAGCAGCGGGAATGTTTGGGTGTTCCAGGAATCCACTTTGGAAATGAGTGAACTCCAAATTGGGAGCAGAAAATGTGCCCTTGGTAGTAAAGCCCGATTTGGGGGTGTCTGTGGCCTCTGTGTGCAAAAATCAAACTACATCTGTGTTTCCTGCCTCTTTCACTAATTGAGAAGGTTTCTGCATTTTCTGAAAGGAGGGGGGCCCACGGTGTCCACACTTGGTGGGTGATGCCTCCTCTGAACAGAAAAGACACAGTCCCTGAGTGCTGGGCGGCCCTCACTGTCCCTTTCGTTACAAGCACCCCCTTACATTTCCAAGTCTGCCTTGAATTCATCTTTTCAGGGTCACCTGGCCCGTGCTTTGTGCACCTGTTAATTTTTCTTCAATTTCTGGCAATCATGCCCATGTAGCCACCTTACAAAGCCCCACCCCCTTTATTACTCACAAGCAGGAAACTAATACATACAGTTAGGCCACACTCAGTACTTCTCATATGTTTATACTTTGTTAATTACATCAAATAATTCCAGCCTGTAAGCAATTTAGTTTAATTAAAATGAGACGTTTTAGTGACAACTGAGTCCCACCCCATGACGTGGGAGGTTCATTGGCATTCACAGCCCTGTAATGACCCCAAGTGCACAGCAATCCCAGCAACGGCTGGACAGAGGATCTTCCACACTGGCTGTCTGTCCAGAGTGAACCACAGGCGTCTACAGAAGCTGTGGCCTCCACCCCATCTGGCCCACGGGAGCTGAGCTGCAGCCATGGACGGAGGGAGACTTCATGACTAAATCAAGACAAACCAACACCACATCCTCTTCCTGCCTTGATGACGCTTCCCTTGACTATGCTGTTAATTTGCATAAATATATTCTGTATTTTCCTCATTAGGCATAATGAACATTGCCCAGTTATGGATCATAGCCATACAGTGCTACTGCTAAGGGCCACCTTATTTGCATATCGCTGGATATGTTGATGAAACTTAGAAGTGACACAGCACTCCTATCACACCTGGGCCACTTCAGAAACAGCGTGGAGAATTACCAGGGGGAC
>CAUYQV010172176.1:0-33182 GCA_963574575.1 Galagoides demidoff | reverse complement strand
GGCGCCCGCCACAACGCCCGGCCATTTTTTGGTTGCAGCCATCATTGTTGTTTGGCGGGCCCGGGCTGGGGATTCGAACCCACCACCTTAGGTGTACGTGGCTGGCGCCTTAGCCGATTGAGCCACAGGCGCCGAGCCAATCTTGTGTTTTTAATGTGAGCGTCTCTGTGTTTTGACTTGTGAGTTTCATTCATTTGCATTATTCTAAATTGATGCTATATTAACAGTTTTGTCTGCTATCTTACTTCACCTGTTCCATTTTCCATATGCATTTTTCCTTCTTTCCACTAGATAGATTAAAATTTCCCCCTGCTGGTGTGAGAGCCCTACATTCTATTTTTATGGTTTGGGCACTAATTTCCTCTAGTTATTCAAGCCAAAAATGTCAACATCATACTGACTCTTCTCTTCCTCCCACCAACCCATCAGGACGTCCTGTGGTCTCTACCTCCAGAATCCAGTCCCTTATTCCTCACACCTCCGCTGACATCATTGTCTCTCACCTGAGTTAATGACCTTGGGTCCCACCTGGTCACCCTTCTTCCATCTTTGCTGCCTCGAATCTATTCTCAGCAGAGACAAACCAACGCTTTTAAAACATTAAAAGCACATCAGTCCTGTGCCCAAACTCTCCATTGTCTCCTCACATCACTCAGGAAGAGCTAAGTCTGGTCAGTGGCCTACAGGCCCACTCCTCTCAGACATCCTGTCCTCCCCATCTCCCCTAGACCCTTTCCACTCCAGCTTCCTTGCTGTTCTTCACACGTGCTGGGTGTGCCGCTGCCACAGGGCCTTTGCACTGTTCCCACTTCATAGAACCCTCTTCCTCCAGACAGCCACATAGCTAAACACACAATTTCCTTCAGGGCTCAGGCATGTCCTTGATGTCCTTGGCTCCCTGCACTCTGCATCTCCATGGTGAGATGCTCGCCATGGCTCTGCCTCACTTTCTAGATCTGTCCCTGCCCAGACTGCCACCCACCCATCCCCGTTCCCTCCTGGGAGACCCACCAAACCCCTAGGGGGCTGCCTCATCTATCTCTGGAGGTTATTGTGTGGCTCTAACTACCTAACAACTGCAATGTAATTACATCCCTCTGCCAAGCCTCCAGCCCTGCAGTTCCCAGGGAATTATGCGCTACTTAAGGGGAAAGTGTTGCTAATAGAAAACAGTAGATGAACAAGGGCTGTTGCAGGCACCTCACTTCCTTCCCTTAATTTACAACAAACCCTTGTTTATTGAGCCGGTGACATATTTGAACACTGACTCATAAGAGGCCCTTCTTACAGATACTGTATAGCAGGCAAATAATTCCCCTTCCATTGAGGTGGGAGCCAAATCCAGTGCAAACTATTTGCAGGGCTGACTGGGGAGTGGCAGGAAGGGGGGCTTAAGCGCAGGTTGGGCTGCATAGGAGGTAGGGGTAATGCTGTCCCATAGAGGGTCAGGCACCTGCAGCACTGACCCCAACTCCCTCCTCATGGGCAGTCCAGGTGAGTCACCAAAACTGAAGCCCTGGCTTTCTATGGGGCCATGTGGCCATCCTCCCTGCTAAGCCTCAGTGACTGCTGTCTCATTCTGCCCTCTACCAACTCCAGGAAGAGGGCCGTATGGGTACAGATATGTTCATTTTACAGATGGGAAAACAGAGGCTCAGAAAGCACAAAGGGAATGGCTCCAGGCCACACAGTGTTTTGATTATCATGTGTTCCCAGCCCCAGGAGGAACCTAGTGATGACAGTCCCCATCCCTATGCCCTCCAGTTGGCAGGTGAGACAATGTGTATATACGCACACTGCCTACCAGAGGAGAAACCAAAGTCCCCCAAGGCTGCCCCATCCTCAGCTCTGCCCAGGTCCCAGTCATAAGGGCCCCTCAACCACCCCAAATACCAAGGAGGCAATAGAATGAAGCAGAAAGAACTTGAGACCTGGGATCAGAGGTCACTTAACAAACTTCATTACCTGGGTGTGTTATTTAAATACTCTGAGCCTCAGCTTCCCCAACTATACAATGAGAAGAATAGCAGTCATTTAAATTTTATTTAAGGATCAAGTAAAATAGTAGCCATTTAGCACAGTGTCTAGTATACAGTAGGTGCTTAATAATTATTCGACCCTTTCTCCTCCTTCTTCACACTTTTATCCTTACTAAAACATAATAGTACATTACCTCCAAAAGGTTTCCCCCCAGGTCAAGCTCCCCAGAAACAGAATATGGTATTCTCAGGCTAGGATTCATGTGCCAGTGACATCTTAAGGAAATGTCCCCAGGAAAAGTCCTGTAAGGGAGAGAGGGACACCTGCCAAGGCCAGGGAAGAAACCAAGCAGAAGAGGATTCCAGGCAAATTCAAATTCCCCCATGGATGATGTCAGCCTAGTCCCCCCTGGGAAGGCTCTCAAATGTCAGTTTCTTTTTTTTTTTTTTTTGGTAGAGACAGAGTCTCACTTTATCGTCCTCAGTAGAGTGCCGTGGCGTCACACAGCTCACAGCAACCTCCAACTCCTGGACTTAGGCGATTCTTTTGCCTCAGCCTCCTGAGCAGCTGGGACTACAGATGCCCCCCACAATGCCCAGCTATTTTTTTGTTGCAGTTTGGCCAGGGCCAGGTTTGAACCCGCCACCCACAGTGTTTCACTTTGTCACCTTTGGCAGAGTGCTGTTGGGTCACAGCTCACAGAAACCTCAAACTCCTGGCCTTAAGTGATTGTCTTGCCTCAACTTCCCAAGTAGCTGGGACTACAGGAACACAGAAATGAAAGTGAGAAGGTTCCAAAGGCATCCTTGGCTGCCCAGGGGGATTTCACCCTGTGAGCAGCTGCTCCTGCAAAGCCCAACTGTTGATACTCACAGCCCTATGGGTCCTGAAAACATGAGAACTTTCCTAACAGCTTGAGCACCCCCTCCCCACTCCCTAGGGCTCACTGTGGAGGAGGAAAAAAGATAAGGGAGGCGGCAAATGGAGGGTGGACAGAGCACCTGCATCCCCAGCCTTCAGCCTGGTCTCTCCTGGTGCTTTGGCACAGGCACCTGGGAGAAATGCCAAGGCAGCGTGGGGTGACAGGAAATGTGGCCCAAATGCCTGAAAAATTTACTGAAAATAATGGAGGGAGGAACAACTGCCTGTTTCCAGATGGGGCTGAAGGTTCAAGGCATTGTTTATTTTCCCTGAGCGCTGAGGGAGCAAAGCCACAAGGAACAGATGGGTGGGGACAGCCAGCCTCCTATAGGCTGCAGGCCGCTGCCTCAAGCCTCATTATAAGGGCATGAATTCCATTCACAAGAGCTCCACCCTCATGGCCTCCCCACCTTCCAAATACTTCCTGCCTCTTAATACCATCATCTCGTGGTCAGCATACGAAATTGGGAGGAACACATTCATTCAGCCCACAGCAAGGGGGTGGAATGATATGACACCGAGATCAAAGATGGCATGCAAAATGGGTTCTAAGTGTTGAAGGTTAGAAAGAGACATTTGTGAATAGCAGAGATGAGTCACAGCACAATGCTGAGACCCATGAAATAAATTTCCTCTTGTGTTTGCATTTAGGTCCTCCCTCCTATCCATCCTAGCCTTCCCCCCAAACCCATGAGCCTCCTATTGGCTTTAGGGTCCATCATATTCCAGCTGCATCAAACAACTCTCACCCCTCTGCACATTTACACATGCTGTTCCTTCTCCTCCGTGCTCTGCCTGGCATCTCTTACTTATTCTTCTAGACCAGTGTTTTTCAACCTTTTTGATCTCACAGCACACTTGAACCTATATTTAAACTTCCATGACACACTTAAATCATGTTGATCAAAAAGAAGAGTAAAAAAAAAAAAAAAAAAAAAGAATATACTTACTGTGCTTTGAACCTCTTGAAAATAATTGAATTAATAATCTTTAAAAATTTCTGAGGCACACCAGTTGAAAATCACTATCCTAGGCTCACCTCAAGCACCCCCACAGCGTGAGGAAACCACCTGACCCTTCCCTGTATAGCAACAGGTGCTGGCACCCAGCCACTGGGATGGTTAATTTGACATGTCAACTTGACTGGGCTATGGGGTGCCCAGATGTCTGGTTAAGCATTATTTCTGCTTGTGTGTGTAAAGATGTTTCCAGAACACTGAGTCAAAAAGATCTGTCCTCTTCAGTGTGGGTGGGTATCATCCAACCCACTGAAAGCCTGGATAGAATAAAAGGGTAGGAAAGGTGGAATTCCCACTTTCCCCCTCTCTCTGTCTGTCTCTGTCTATACAAACACACATATATACATATACCCTCCTACATATATATATACATATCTTACTGGTCATTTCTCTGGAGAGCACGAATATAGCCACCTTGTTGGAGCACCCAGGGCTGTGTGCTGTGCACACTCCTTATGCTATCCCAGCACTGAATACCTCAAAGCATGTCTCCCTTATTAGATTCTGAGCTTCTCCAAGGCAAGGACTTCATTTGAATTTCAGTCCCGGACATGTGGAAGACAATGACATGTGTTTGCAAAATTAAACAGGCAAACAAAGCAGTGAGCAAGAGGCTCTGAGTGCAAATCCCTGCCCTCCTACACCACCACTTACAATACCTATGTGACCTTGGACAAGATCTTAAACCTCTCTTAGACTCAGTTTCCGTGTCTGTAGAATGGAGGAAAGAACGACACCTCCTCAGAGCTTGCCAATAGCGTTAAATAATGTTCAATGCTTGGCCAAAAAAATATCCAGTGCCTAAAAAGCACTCACTTGTTGTTAGCTGTTATTCCTTGCCGTGAATGAGATTTTGGTTAATGGAGTTTTAATTTTGAGCTTTACATTTAACGAAATACTCCCAGGCTGGGCTCAGGGGAATTTCCTGTAAGGAGTGCTCTTTCTACTATACTCTGCCCCTTTTCCAATAAGTCATCCCTGCTCCAACTGTAGCCAGAGCTGGGTATGCCAGGCCCTGCTCTGCAGATGGCCTCAGAGAGTTTCCTGGGTACGCTGTCCTCAAGAGCAGCTGCCCCCAAAAGAAAATGCCTGAGCACACCACAAGGTTCTGTGGTCTGGGTCAGCACCCTAACAGCACGCACGGCCCAGCAGGACACATGCAAAATCACAGCACCCAGACTTTCCAGAATGCACATCAGAACTGCTTACTGAACAGCAAACCCAACTTCACAGAAGGTCCCAGTGGAAAACGGCTGACAAAGGCCTGGTTATGTAACAGAGGCAGCGAATAATTAGTGCAAATGCTCCCCAACAGAAGTGGAAGAAACACCCCCTAAGGCCTGAGTCATTCTCTGGAAGGAGTCCACAGAGGAAGTTGCTTGCATTAACCCAAGTATCAGGAAGGGGTTCTCCTCCCGAAACCAGACTTCATTTAAAATCTTCAGAGAACAGCCTGCCGACCAGAAGGAGGAAAGGATAGGCCAAGGCTTGAGGGGGTCTTCCCACGGGGGTCACCAAGTGTTTCCTTGCTCCCTGGAAGGTGTCGGGAGTGGGCAGGTGTGTGAGTTTGTGGGCAATGTCACCCACACATGGGAAGCGAAAGCCCAGGCTGCAGGCTCAGCCTCGTCAGGGAGTTTTTGAAGGGAGTTTCTCCTGGCCTCGCACTGTCAGCACATAACGGGCTCTGCATAAAAGTTGCTGAATGAATAAATACGTTCCCCCTGCATCTCAGGCCCCTGACCA
This sequence comes from Galagoides demidoff, assembly GCA_963574575.1. NCBI lineage: Eukaryota > Metazoa > Chordata > Mammalia > Primates > Galagidae > Galagoides > Galagoides demidoff. Next base: position 27,519 of record CAUYQV010172176.1, on the reverse strand, counting down.
GCCAGGAATTACAGAGAAACAGGGAGGAAAGTAGGTCACTGGGGTGGAGGGGTGCATCCCTGCCTTGTCTTAAGGACCCAGGGAGCTCGACTTCCCCTGTCTGGGCACAGATACATGGGCTTTACTGAGCTGAAGGTTAGTTACTCCCAGCCCCGGCAGTACGCAGTGAGTTATCACATAGATTGTAAATTGGTGAGGGCTTCATAGGGAGATGAGGAAACAGGCTATGCTTTAAAAGCCCATGAATGTGAATTTAATTTTGTACTGATTCGCCCTGGCGAAGTTGCTGAATGCCAATTCACGCGTGTGCCCAGTGTCTGCTCCAAACAGAAGTGCGTGTGTGTACACGATACAGCTTCAGCGGCAAACTCTGGGCCTTTGCTCTCCACACGCAGCCTTTCCACCACCTTCTTGGTGTTAACACCAACTTTGGCAACACTGCCTGTCGGAGCTTTGATTTTGAACTCAGCCCCAGAGACAAATCAAGGCCTTCAAAATCAGCTCCAGCCTCCCCCCTGGTGCCATCATACTATGTCAGCCAAGGACAAAGGGGGCCTTACCAAAAAGCCAGTGTCCTCAGCTTCCACAAGCCGGAACGTTCAGATTCAGACTCTGACTTTCTTCAGAGCAAGCTTCAGAGATGCTGCCAACTACCTGCGGGACACAGTCCCCGGCAGCTTCTGCACCAATCATGGGGCAGAGAGCACAGAACCCGGGCTTGCAGACTGCAGGTCTTGCCCCAGCTCTGCCACTCACTGGCCAAGAGAGCTCTGACCCAACACTTAACCTCTCTGGTGCTCAAGCTTCCCACAGGGAATCCAGATGAAAACACCTGCCAGCCTACTTCATATCGGCCCTATGAGGGTGAAAGGACATCATGGCTGTGAAGTAGCATTTTAAAAACATAAAGTTTCACACCTGCACCACAGGCAACAACTGCTATGGGCTGGAACCAGACTGACTGACTGAGACTGTGCATTGAGAGGGCTGATCTCCCAGGCTAGGTGCAGTGTGTCCCCAGGGAGCATCTCTGCTTGTGGGCCAGTTGGAGCAACACAGCGTGGGGAAGGCATCTTCCTGACACCAGGAGCTCACGTTCCAGGCCAGCACCACCCTGGGCTCCTATTTCCCTTATAAAATAGGGAGTCAGACTATCAGATCTCAAGGTCCCCTCCCAGATCTCTGTGCTCCAAGTCCATGCACCAGACTGGACCTTCTTGCCAGGGGTGTCCAGAGGTTCATGCAGGGACTTACAGAGCCAGCGGGCCCAGCACTGAGCGGGGTGGTCACGATTGCAGAAGAAGAGTGTCAGGCAAGTCACCTGGCCTCAAGGAGCTTCCATTTAAGAACTCACTGGGCATAGCCTAACTCTGCACTGGAGACTCATCATAAAAATTTGCTGAGTACCTACTGTGGGCCAAGCACTCCGTTACCCAGTTTGCTCACACACTCTTGTTGAATTTTCCTCTACCCTCTGAGGGAGATCACTCCCTCCATTTTATAAAAAGGCAGCGGAAGGTCAAAGAGGAAAGGAACCTACCCAAGTTCACACAGCTGTTAAGGGACAAAGCAGAACAAATAATGCATGTCCCACTTCACTCCAGGGTCCACATTCTTAAGCACCAGGAGCTTTGCCAGGGATAGCAAAGGAGGCTTTGAGAAGAGAGATGTGGTGATTTATTCACTTACCAATACCCCCAGCCCCACATCATTCCCCAAAGCTTTGAAGTCATGTTTATAATAAAAGGTGCACCATCATTGTAAGAGATCAAAATGTAAAAGATCAAAAACCACGGAGTAGAAAGGGAAGGCTAATTAATTATGCCTGAAATTGGGACTAAGATGGTTTCTTTAACCATTTGTTCGTTCACTTATCTCTTCGTTCAGCGAGCACTCGTGGAGTATGCTAGAAGTTGCAGACACCACGTGTTCTGTACTAGGCTGAAAGACACACTCCCTGGCCCCAGGAACTGAAAGATTTGCCTGTGGATGAGTGTGCTTTCGTGTGCTCGTGTGTTTATGTGTGCATGTGCTGAGTAAAACAAAATGAGACAATTGACCTGAGGCTGCCTTGGGATGGAGGTGAGCACAGGTCACCCAGGAGCATTGGAGCAGGGCTCTTTCTCACACTTGGGGAGCCTTGAAGGACGTATAAAAGGAGGTTTGATGGTACAAGTATTTGGACATGAGTGCTCTTGGGTACACAAACTTCATCGAGTTTTCTGGCAAAGAGAGCAAAAATATGATCTATTCATAGTGGTTTGACATCAAAGAAGACTTCATTTTTCCTGCACTAAGATCATATATATTCATATTTAAGGGATGCTGTCTATACTGGATGTTGTCTTCCAGAAAGGGCTTTTGTGATGAGAACCTTCATGCAGGGGCTGTGATGACAGCAGCCACGGACCGGGCTCAGGGCAGAATGCTAGGATGGCCTCCAGTGGACAAGTTTGTACAGGGAATCAAACTACCGCAGTATCCTCATGTGGCTTTCCAGGTCCCAAACTTCTTCAGCTGTGGAAGGAGAGGAACTAGGTACAGGTAGCAAGGGAACAAGGAAAAAGGAGATAAGAAGGGAACCTATTTTGTAAGAGCCTGCTGTGTACCTGGCCCTGCCCTGGGCACCCCGAGCTCATTAGGCTATTCAGTACTCTTCCAATCAATGTCACCTAACCCCCTTTACAGGGGACAAATTAAGACAGACAGAGGATAAGTGGCTCCCCAGGGTTGCATGGCTAGAGCTTATTAAAGAACCTGAAATTTGAGCTGATTGGAGACAGCCCGTCTTCCCAAGCCGGCCACCTGCAGCTTCCCCTTCCCACTTGTCCTACATTGCCTGCAGCTGTTCACCCAACAGGCAGGTCCAAACCACTTATTTCACAGAAGAGGAAATGGAGGCAGACAGAAAGCAAGTGACCTAGACCAGGACAGGGACCCAGCCTTGCTTTCCTGACTTTCTTTCCCCCCAGCATCCAGCAGAAGGGACTATTCATCCTAGTGAAGCAGCCAGCCACGCACTGGAGCTCCTGAGACCCCGCTGACCATTAATTCTCAGGGGCAAAACCCTTGTTAGGCAAAACCCGCTGACCATTAATTCTCAGTGGCCAAAACCCTCTAGGCTTTGCCTGTCATCCACCTCAAGGGCATGGCCACTCAGTACAACTCTGAAGGCCACGCACAGAGTTCCCAAAGGGCAGACACATCCTAATTCCCATCCCAAGGGATGTAGTGTCTGAAGTCCCATCCTTCATTCATTATGGAGCAACCTCCCTATTCGCAGGAAGGGGAGGGTAGCCCACTAGCTGCTTCTGTGGGTGCCTCTCCCCCCTCCTGTCTGCCCTTCCATTGCTTTCTCTCTGAATTCACGTGCAAACAACTATTAATGACTTTTCTAAAGCCCAAGTGAGAGGCCCAGGGAAGTTCTTCACTGCAGGATGTCCCAAAAGTCACCCCAAAAGTCGCCATAGATAGAGAAAATGGAAAATTGTAGGTAAATGTACCTTTATTTACAAAACATTCATTATAAAATGTTATAAAAATTTATAAAATATTCTCAACATGTTGCCACACCTCTTTGTAAAATTTTATCATGAATATTTTGTACACAAAGGTACATTTAGCCACAACTTTGCATTTTCCTCATGTGGGGTGACTTCTGGGACACCCGGTAGTTCCAAATGATCGTAGGGAGAATGGCATCATGGGGCCACTGAAGGAGATGGCCTGGGACTGGCAGGCCGTGAGCTGGCATCTGGGACAGCCACCCCCACCTGCAGACCACACACATCTGGGTTGGGGCAGGGACAGGCACAGGAGGTCTATTCCCTATGGTCTGGTCATTTTCCAGCCCTCTTCCCTCTGATACTTGTTAATCAATCAGCTTCCCCAAAGGAATTCAAGATTTAGTTCAGAGAACTGTAAAAGAATAAACATTTCCACCTACCCTCAAGTTTTGCCAACAGGAAACATCTAGGTGTGTGTGTATATATATATATATATATATCAAATAAAATATAGACACACACACACACATATATATATATATATATATACACACCCACAGCTATACACACACCCACAATTGTCTGCTCCCTGCAGAATGGGACCATGGGGAACAGAAAATACTCATGGCCCCTCAATCCCACCAAGCTGACACATTAACCTCCAGGAAGCAGCACCATTTGCAGGGCCCTTACCCCAGGGAAACGTGCCCCCCCGGCCCCGCCCAGAGAAGACAGCACAATGTCACGGGCACACTAAGTGTTTTTTAATGATCATTAGTAAATTTAGAAAACCTAAAACCTAGGGCTTACTGTTTCTGGTTTCTCCCTCATCTTTTGTCTTTAAAAGACAGCCACATTGACCAGTGGAAGAGCTTGAAATTTCACCCAGCTAGCTGGATCTTTCCCCTCTGCCTCTGACCCCTGACCTTTGGCCCAACCAACGTCCCATAGTCCTAGTCACTGATGGCTGGGGAAAGATAATTACCATAAAGAGGCCGTTCACCCAAGAAGGCTCTTTAAGAAGTGATGTTTGCTCACTTGGGCTCATTGGAATCTTTCACTTAGAGCGTTCTCTTGAGGTTGTATCTATTTCCTTCCCATTTTGAGAAGCAGCTGTTGATCTCGGCTGTAAAATCCTGGTGATATCTAACAAGCCTCTCTGCCAATGGTCTTTCTCAATCACATAACTGGAGAAGCGAGGCTTGAGGCTTGAGGCCCTGCTTTCTAGTATCATTAGCTCCCTAGCTAATTTCTATTACCCCAGTCCCCCAGGTCTCTCTTAACCCTTCCAGGCCCAGGCTCAGTGTGGGTGGACCTTCCCGGGTTGACCTCCCGGACTGCTGGCCACAGCCCAGGGCAAGCACATACTCCTGGTACAAATTCAGGAAGACATTTGTAGATGAGTGGTATTTTTGCACTTGGAACGTCTTTTTTTTAAAGCAGGAGGGTGAGGCTGGGTAAACCAGGACGTGCAGTTATTTGGAGGGACAGGATGGAGAAATCAGACGACTGCGTGCTTGATTAGAAGACAGGCTGCCTGCAGAGGAACTCAACTGAACTTGCTTCCACAGATGTCCACGTCCCCGGCAGCAGCCAGACTCTCCCCTACCCTGGAACTTCTCACCAAACACCCTCACAAGGATCCTACCAGCTCTAAACCTACGGTGTTCACTGGCTTCGACTGAAAGCTCCCTTTGTTCCACCCACGAGAAGAGTTTGCTAAGCAAATTAGTCATACTAAATGAGATTGTAGGGAACGAGTGTAACCACCCTAAAAAAGAAACTATTTCTAGGGTGGGACAAGAGCACTGAGGAAGTAGAGTCTGGGGTTCTCGTCTCAGCCTAGCTACTAATGACCTAGCTACCAAGGCGCCACTGCTTCAACACTATGAAAAAGGCATCTGAGGCCAGCATCTTCTGGACTTCCACTTTGAGACACTCATTCAAAATCCTTTCTCTCCAGACTCATTTTTCCCCAGCATTCAACAGGAACACTCTCCTGGCATCCTCCAAAGCTCCATACCTACTTTCTTTCAGTCAATCAACAAACATTCACTCAAGTCCCTCCCTCTGCCAGACACTGTTGTAGAAGCTAAGCAGGTAGAGCTGTGAAGAAACAAAAAGAAAAGATGAAGATTCTGCCTGCTTGGAGCTTGCCTTCTAGTGGAAGAAAATAGATCATAAATAATTATACACAGACGCATGCACACACACGCACATATATGAACATGTATGTACATGCAGCCTGTGGGAGGGTGGTTAATGCTTTGAAAAGGAAAGTTTTAGGGCAGACCTTAACATTATTGGCACAAGAGACTGTTCTCATGGAAGACAATTTTTCCATGGACCAGGGTGGGGCCATAGGAGGGATGGTTTCAGGATGATTCAAGCACATCACATCTCCACCACAGATCATCAAGCATTAGATTCTCATAAGGAGTGTGCGACCCAGATCATTGGCATGGAGAGCTCACAGTAGGGCTTGTGCTCCCGTGAGAATTCAGTGGTGCTGCTGGTGTGAGGGGGTGAGCTAGGGTGGTAAGGTGAATGCTCGGGAACGGCTGTAGACACAGATAAAGCTTCACTCACAGACCTGCCACCCACCTCCTGCTGTGCATCTGGTTTCTAACAGGGCACAGACAAGTACCCACCCGGGGCCCAGGACTTTGGGACCACAGTTTTAAGGAATAGGAAGTCTTAAAGTAGGGGACAAGGAGGAATGTCCTGGATAAGGAAGATGTCTTCAATTAGCTGGCATTGGAACAGGGACCTGAAGGAAGTGAGGGCATTCACATATAAAAATGATCAGGAGAAGAGTGTTTAAGACAGATGGAACCACCACTGTAAAACCCTGAGGGGGCAGCCAGCTAGGGGTGAGCAAAGAGCAGCCACAAGACCCCCGAAGCTGGAGCAGAGGGAGCAAGAGAGGGCAGTTGGAGATGTCAGAAAGGTAGAGCTATAGGCACCTGGAGGGCCTTGTAAGGGCTGACTCCCACTTTAAAGAGGTTATACTATTTCTTTGTTTACACAAAACTGTATGAGACAGATGTTTTAAAATTCATTTAGATGAGTCTCCTTAAAGCTTCCCAGTGAATTCAAATGAATGGAGTTCTGCCCCCAGATTGCCAGAAAGATGCAAGAAAATGCACAGTAAAATTTGAAGAGGTTAATAACTGGGGAAAATGTCAACAGTATTTGGACAAACCACATGGGTGGAGTGAGGCTGCCGAACATGCTGACATGTGCCTGGGAGATTCCTTCTCTCAACTTCACTCCTGATGGAAGGGAAAAGACTGTATGAAGGGTCTGAACTGGACAGCAGGGAGAACGCAGACAGGACAATCAAGACAGAACCAGATGGATCTCCCGAGATGATGCTCACTTGGGTCCAGACAGGCAAGAGGAGGAGCAATCCTGTCCCAGAACAGACAAGTCAGAGGAAAAGAGCCCGTCCTCCTCCAGGGCCTGCAAATGCTGAGCACAATGCCTGTGCTAGGAGGCAGAAGGCAGAACGCCAGCCAGGCGTAAGAAGTTCTAAAGAAAAAGGATGAAAGAGGGAATTCCGGGAAGAGAATGATTGGATTCCAAGGCTGTGCCAAGCTGAATGTCTAACAGGACACAGATGTTAGCAGTGACCTAATCGGCATGCACTCGTTGTACCCAGAGTCCCTCACCTGCTGTCTGAAGCCCACACCGGCCTGACAGCAGCAGGTCAGATGAGAAGAGTGAGAGGGGAGGTGTCTCTGGGCAGCAGTCCCCAGGGACAGAGTCAGAGGACCTTAGAGGACAAACGGAACCCCTGGGAGGGGGATCCCCCAGGAGACTCCTTTTGGCCAGGGGGACGTCCTTAGGAGCTCTTCTTGCTACCAGAGATCAATCATTTGATCAATCGTATTGATGCAGGAGGCAGCACACACCCCCTGAGTCGCCCCTCTGTCTTACAACTGTTGAATTTCTTTCTAACATTGTAGATACTTGTCCATGTGGCCCTCAGCTGAGCCCTCTTCAGGTGGCATCCAGAAAAGCCCTAGGCCCACTCTCCAAGCAGGGCACAAACTCAACAATATAGGTCCCAGGCGGTGTGGACTTCTGAGTCTTCCCACCAACCCCCACAGAAGAAGGAAACTCACCCAACTTCCCAAGTCTTTAGGGACCCAACAGTGTGGCTGCTGCACAAATACTTCCCATGCTGCCTGGTGCCCTTTCTAGACCTGTCCTCTCCAAGACTGCCCTGGAGCTACACACAGAGATGCAGGAGGGGTCAGGCTGGGGGTCATCACCATTCCCAGCTATCAATAAGGTCCGATCTCCTCCATTTGCAAGACAGGGTTGTTTCAGCAGGCCCTCACCGCCAGGCACCCAGGTAGAATGCTGCAAATACACATCCCGAAAGGCAGTGTTTCAATACAGAACCCTTGTGTCATGGTGGCCTCACACTCAGCCAGCTCTCTAACAAAACAGGAATTAAGAGTAATCTCAGGTCACTGGAGTCCCTGCAAAAGGCCTTTTATCTTCCACCGAGGATAAAAGTGAAGGATGGACAGGGCCAGCCAGTATCATCCTACTGAGTCTTAAGCAGTAGGGTGGAAGCAGCGACCTTCATCTTCCATTGTCAACCTCCCTCCTGTGTGTTGGTGGACAGGGAAGGGGAGGGGAGGTGTGTCAGGTGTGCAGAGAAAACCAAGGAAGAGTTTTTCTGGAAGCCTCTCTTCTGGCTGCAAGAGCTTGTGCAAACTCCTCTCCTGCAGAGATGATTGATGAGAGTCCCTTTCTCCCTGGGTGGTCCATGTGTGGGGACTCTGTGACCTCTGACTACTAAGCACTATGCAGATCCAGGTGACTCAAGTGTTCCCTCCCCCAGAGAGGGAGGCCAGACAAGGAAGGTGGGTGTTATTTCTCCATGTGGCCCCAGGAGTTGGCTTCCCAAGAGATGCTATCTTGAAGGAGGGGGAACGAGCCAGGGTGTGAGGTGCCATGCCCAAACTGAGCCCCATGGCCGGCAGTCCCCAGCTCTGTACAAGATGCTCAGAAAAAAATTGGAGCAACCAAGCAGGATGACAGTGTTTACTGAAAGGGAGATGAATTCTGTCTCCATCAAGTCATTTTGTACCAGGCCAGTGTACTCAGAAATGGCTGTGAGTCCTAGGACACAGAACCCCACTGTGGCAGGAAGCTGGGGGAACAGCCCTCCCACTTCTCCCTTTGTAGGTGAGGATAGTGGAGTCCTGGGAGGGTAAGTGACTCGCTGACAGCCATGCAGGGATCTCGGGGCCTCTCTGTGTACTGAAGACCCCCTCCTCTCCCTGCCCCAGAGTGACAGCACTGCCTGCTCTTGGCCACGGCTCCTCCCCCAGCACACATGGGGACCTCTGTCAAATTAGGAAACAAGGCCCATAGTCAGGGCTGAGGCTCCAACAGAAGTACACGGATGGGTGAGTTGAGTGTGCCTGGATTTCAGCCCCACTTGCCTTGCTGATCTTGACCCTGAGCGAACATGACCTCACAGTGGTATATGCAGCCCCCACGACCAGCCTGCCCCTGTGTGTCTGGCCCATGGGCCACATGGTTCCTCTCCCTGGTCCCCTGTGTTTCTCCCACCTTTCTTTCTTGAGTGCACCTCCCTTTGCACAGTGGGCTGGCCTACCCTCTCTTCCTTTAACCTAAAGATGACTTCAGCCTTATCACTGTCAGTCACTCTGTGGTCCACCTGCCTGGGATTGAGAGCTTAGTCTCAGAGGTCATCTAGAACAGGAGCTAGCAAATGACAGCCCATGAGCCCAATCTGGCCTGTGCCTGTTTCTACAAACAAAGTTTTATTAAAACACAGCCATGCCCAGCCACTGACATTATTGACCGTGACTGCTGTTGTGCAGAGTTGGTAATTTCAACGGAGACAGCATGGCCCACAAAGCCTACATTGACCCTTTACAGAGAAAGTCTGCGTGAACCAAGATGACAACCCATCTGGTCTCAACACAGGTAGAGGCCTGGCTGGGAGGCCCACTGTTGGGTCAGGGTGGTACCAGCAGCAGGGCTCGCTTGATCCCAGTCCCCAGAGCTTCTGATGGGGCCTCCTCAGACCCCACTGCAGGTCTCTGCCAGGCAATAGCCTGGTCCTGGTCCGCGTGGCCCTGGCTACACAGAGAAAAGAGTGGCTGACACAGAGCCTAGCTGTCCAGGTTCTTGACTGAGCGTAATTTTCCCATATTGGAAGCATCCCCAGCGAGGGGAGACATTCCTACATTCTGAAGCCTAGGAAACATTGCCAGACAGCCTTGCAGACAGATACGTGCCCCAGTTCAGGATCCTCAGGGGCTGGTGGCTATTTTTTCCACTTTGCTGACGCGGAGGTAAAGGCACGGGGAGCCTAAACTGCGTGTGGTTGCACTGTCCCCAAATAACTCTAAAATAACTCAAAACCCATCTCTGGTGGTCTGTATCAATCTTTTCCTGATTCACTTCCTGTTTCTCTCCCCTGTCAGTCTCTCAATGCCAATCTCAATGTCTAGGCCCAAATATCTTCCTGTTGCTAAGATTCATTCACAACACTAAGGTAATTAACATAAAGATAGTAACATTTTAGCCTGCCCAGTTTTATGTAGGTATTTCTTGAGGATCACAGAGAACAGGAATTGTCTCAACCAAAGGAACAAACACTTAGTGGTAAAATTCCTACCATGTGCTATTTGGATGAGACAAAGTTTTAAGACAGAGAACAGCTGCCCAGCATCTATCCCACCCTCCTACCTCAGTTTCCCTTGTGGAGATTTTCTCTCCCCGTGTATGTAACAAGGACTTGCGTCCTTAGGGATACCAGAAGTGGCAGATCCTTCTCCAACCCAAGTATGGTGGGGGCAGGCACAAGGCCCAGTCTGGCCAGCTGGCTGAAGGCAGGTGGTTGTTCACTACAGAGGCAGCAGGGTGCTGACCCAGAAGGTCCTGTCCTCTGGATTCTGCCCTCGCCTACCTGAGTCCTCCCACCTCCCGCTGGTTCTATGAGCCACCTTCTTCCCATTTACAAGGAACATGGATTCCCAAGGGGCTGCCACAACCACCTGCTCTACCCACAGTAAGGCCAGGCATAGCTGGGTAGACAGCTGACTGGCTCAATGTCCTCCCTCCTTGCAGAGGCCAGAATGAAACACGCCACAGTGATCACTGCCTAGAGCAGATGTTCCTAACACATGTGCAACCAGAAACAAGAGCCATGTGAGGTGACCCAGGACTGAGAGACTGGAAAATGATATCCCATCATCCAGTGGTGACAGGACGGGATCACGTGCAGCTCTGAAGGTCAGGCTGACCATGGGAATGTCCCCTCACCTGCTGTTCTTCCCTCCTCCCTCCTGCTGTGGACACACGTCCTGATGTGCACATGCACACACACGCACATAGACGCACCACGCACACACAGACCCCACACTCTCAGCCAGCAGGCCTCCTCCTAGTCCTCTCCAGGGAGAGTCTCCCTGGGGGAATATGGCAGGTAGTGTCCAGGTGGGGTGGAGATGGCAAATGGACAAAGAAAGGAGGGGATGAAGAGAGACAAAAGAAAACTGCGCTCTTCTGGATCCCGACCCCAGCGCACTCAGTCATCTTCCTGCTCTGGTGGGACCCAAGAGGCCATGTCCCTGCCTTCATAATCACGCACCTCAAATGACCCCAGAGTCCCCAGTGCGCACAGCCCCCCACTATAGGGAAGGCTACCAGAGCCACCTAACAGGACCACCCACGCAGCCTGAAAATAAAACAGACCCAAGATGTAAAGCCCCGTTCTTTCTCCCTCCACCATCCCCACGTCTAGGAGCCCTAGGCACTTGGGTTACAAGGAAGGTGAAGAGGGAGGGGACAAAACAGCCTGGCCCACTCCGCACAGCTGGGATCTCAGACCCTGGGCTGTGAAACCAGCTCCCAAGAGAGCTCCATCTCCCCACACCGTGGACATGTGGATGAGACCCATGGGGGCACACATACACGTTTGCACGCACACAATGCACACAGACACACACTTCCCTGGGCCCACTGGGAGCCCCAGGTACACAACCAACAGGGGGCACTGAACCAAGAACGAAATGGGGACAAAGGCACACTGCAGTGAGGCATAGGCAGCTCGCTTCCTAGTACATTTATTGGAGCCTTGGTTAAGCGCAGACGCAATCAGGGACCCCAGCCAGAGCCCAGTGGGCCTGACTGCAGCCAGACGCTGGGGTCAATTTCCTTTAGTTCCCATTATAGACAACATTATTAAAAAAAATAAACTTTACAATAATACATTTTCGCTCATCTGTTGGGATATTATTTTGATAGTTTTGTTTCTTAAAAAAAGGAAAGAAAGGGGAACCACACGATATATGTATATGGATGTGTATATACATATATGTCGAGAAAGGAGCCTTGGTATGTACATACAGTTGACGTATGTCTCGGAAACGAGGGCAGAGAACATGGACTGGAGGAGGGGGAGAAGAGAAGAGGAGAGAGCCGGAGAAAGACCAGAGTACTGTCAGCACATATCCTGCTGTGGTCTCCCCTGTCCCTCTCCCCAAAGGGAGACCCGCCACATGGACTCACAAGAAGCAAAAAAAGCCAACAAAGTATCATTTCTCTTGATCTCAAAATTCCAGCCACCAAGGAGGAAGAAGCACCCTTAGGGCTGGTGCCCACATTTTGCTCCCTCCCCACAAGGGGGTCTCCCAGGCAGGCTGAGCGGGCCAGGCCTACCAGTCTGTGCTACAGTCGGGGGGAGTCTAGCACAGCACTCCCCCACTGGCATAAACGGGGGCTCCCACACCAGATACAGACTCCCACAGCTTGCCTGAGGGCAGAGAGCAAGCGTGGGACCAGCTCCTGCCTTGAAGCCAAGAGGAAGGGCTGAACATGCCCGGCTGGACCCCCATAGCCAGCCCTGCCGCCTCACTGGGGCCGAGGCTCTCTGCCAGCCCAGCAGGTTCCCAGAGTGGGCAGCTTAAAAAAGCAGCTGCAGCATCGTGCCCCAGCCCGCCCCAAGCATAGCCGTGAGTCCCTTCAGCTGCAAGGCTCTCGTCTTGGTTTCTGCTTCCAAAGGATCCAGAGAGGAAAACACCAGGAGAGAGTGAAGGGCACTCCCAGAGCCTTGAGCCCTCCTCGGCGCCAGGGACCCCAGGGCCAGCTCTTGGGCTGCCTGCCTGCTTGTCTGTTTGGTTTAGAAAAACTTCTCCAGAGAAGAAACCTGGGAGGAGACAGGTTCGGCGACAAGGTGGGGAAAAAATTATTTTTTGCAAGGTGTGTGTGTGTGTCTGTGTGTGTTTCCATTTTGTCAGGCGGGTGTTCTTGTCTGTGTAGCTTTCAGGAATCTTCTGCCACGTTCCCGGTGCCTACAAGGCCAGTTTCAGCATCAGGAGGGAGACAGCAGTGAAGGCAGCCGACGGTCTGGCTCTGCTGGGGCCTGAGTTAGGTTTGATCACCCTGTTACTCCCTGGGATGATATTTGTCGTGAGCTGAGTCCACAGAAGAAGAGGAGAGACAAATAAAGAGAATGATTTTAAAAAACAACCATCAGTAGGCCTGGGATCGGGCAAAGGAAAGGATTTGAGAGCTGGCCCCTCAAGCCCCTGCCCTCCCTGTCCACCCAGAGGACAGAGCCACACTTCCATGGAGCCACGTGAGACAGGAACAGAAGGCAGGGGATGCTCTGTCCTTTGTGGCTGTAAGCCCCGGGGCTGGAAGAAGCAGGACAGTGGTTCTCAGGAAAGCGGCTGGCTGTTCCCTGCACTGGGGCTAGAGCCCTACACCCCAGCAAGGAGGGAGAGAGTATAAAGATCTCAGGGTCCACAAGGATCTGCTTCTTGAGAGGAAAGGAGAGGGAGATCACACTCTCTCTTCCTGAATTTGTTCAAATCCCTCTTCCTCCATAAAGCCCTCCCTGCAGGTCTCTATCTGAGTTTCTCTCTCCTGCCTCTGTAGAATCTCACACTGCCTGTCTTCTCAACTAAGTTATTATCTTAGGTCTGTAAGTCATATTTATATACTGTATGAAGTCCCATACTTCAAGGAAGGCACTGTGTCTTTTTCCATCTCTCTACCTTGTAAATATCACAGAGCCAACACTGAGCAGATGGTCAATACGTTTGTCTTAAGAGAAAGGAAGCTGTGGAAGCCATTTTTCTCTCCCCAGGGAGACAGACAGCCATGGGTCCCTTGCATTCCCTACTCCCACCCAGCAGAGTGAGTGTCCATCCAGGTCCACGAGGGCCCAGAAGCTCAACTGAGCCAGCCCATGCAGTGGGATTTGGGGGCTCGGAGTCTGAGGCTCACATGGGGAACAGCTCCTCCAGCCCAGTCCCCTGTGCCCACCCCCCTCCTCTGCCCCTCACTCACCTCTGTGAAGCACATGCTTAACTCTTTGGAGTTGTTGGCCTTCAGCCCCTGCTCCTGTGGGAAAGAAGGTATTAGTAAGGATAGGTCACCAGAAGCCATGAAAAAGATGGGGACTTTACATCTTTCGTATTAACCTAGATATAGCTGAAACACATTCTTCTTAGTCAAGTATCACAAGAATGGAAAAGTAAGTATCCAATGTACTCAATACTAAAACGAAGCCAGTAGATGATCTAATACACACCCATGCAAGAGAAAAACACAATTCAATTCAAGTTGGGGGGAGGGGGAAAGAGAGGAGAAGGGAGGGGGAGGAGGGAAGGGGGGAGGGGAGGAGGGAGGAAGATTAGTCTGTTTCCATCAAATGGGCACAATATATGTGTATATGGCACACCTCCTGGGTGTGGGACACAACTACAACAGGGACCTTACCTAATAAATGCAAATATTGTAACCTAATCGTTTATACCTCATATTAACCTGAAATTTTAAAAAAGGGGGGAAAAAAGATAGGCCACCAGCCTTTTTCTGGCCAGGATTTATTCTATGACTCAGAAGAGGCCCTGTCATCCACTGTTGGCACGGGGTACACAGTGAATGTGGCTGGCTCAATTCTACACAGCACAAAAGGCCCCTGCCCTTTTCTGACACCCTCAACAATTAGATCCTGATTCCGCTGGGGTCCTGGGGAACAGATTCTAAACTCTGCTCCCCAGAGCTCCTCAGAGCTCTTCAAAAATGGGAACTATGTCTTCTATTCCTTGCACTGAGCAGTGTTTGGCTCGTAACAGAAACCAATAAATGTTTTACTAGATGCATGCACAAATGAACGAATGAATGCCACAAATCAGAAATACCACCTGAGTGCCAGGTCCTGTTAATTTCCCATGGCTGCTGGAGGGGTCTGTAGAAAAGATCATGAACCCATCTGGGCTCCCGGGGGAGAGAGGCAGATTGATTAGTGATGTCTGCCACTGGCACCTGTTAAGTGGACGATGGCAAGTGTGCCAGGGCACTTCTACCCAAACAGATGTGCAGCACCTGGGAGCCCTGTGGCTGAAGTGAGGGATGAGGAAGGCAGGCTGGCTGGGGTATGATTCCAGAATTTTCTACCCTGGCAGAACCACATGGATACAAGACACTCCTTTATCATCATCATCATCATCATTATCATCACGACCCATGGGAACTGGAGTTATTCGTAATATCACTTTAAAAGTAGTCTACTACTTAAACAAAATGAGGTCAGAGAAAACAGCTGAAGTAGAAGGGTTCCAAGGTGGGGAGGCAGTGTTTCCATCCTGGCTTCCAATGGCAGGGAATTGCTGGCCACCAGAAGCAACTGGGAAGGCCCAACAAATTATGCCTAACTCACCGCTCTTGGCCAGAAGTATCAATGATCCCTCGAACATGACCACAGGCAATCTACCACCCAGGGCATCTGGTCAGCTAGACAAGAGCCCAGCTGTCATGCAGAGACCCAGGCAAGAGCAGAGTCAATGCCAATCAGTGGTGGAGCTGTGACCATGGTGATTAGCTCAGCAGGAACAGAACCAGGGACTCAACCCAGGAGGGGCCTGTTCAGGACCATAGCAGCAGTGTCTCCAGGTGCCAAACGAGGGCCCAGCCAAGTCCCCAGCTTCCCCTCTGCAGAAGGGCATACCTGTGCTTTTAGGCCTTTCCAGACCCAACCACTGGATTCCACTCTGCAGGACTAGGTGCTGCTCCAGCCAGGCTCATGTGAGGCCACTGTGGGGACAGTGGCAACACAGCCACCCCCTCAGAGGCTGGGCTCCATCTTTGCCTCCCACCTCCCTCCCTTGCCCTTTGACTATTCCCCACCCAGTTACCTTGGTGCCCCCCTCTCCGGGATGTCCTGTGGCCTGTCAGAGTCTGTGCCCACAGCCCAGCCCTTCCGGATACCCAGCATCACTTCCTGCTCTGGTTCTGGGTGTGGCAGGCCAGTCCCTGATCTCCATCTCCCACAGAAAGCAGTAAGCAGGGAGCCCAGAGGGCATCACAGAGGCAGGCAGCCCTGGGTGCCAGGCCCTCACCCCACACCAACCACAGCTGTTCCATCTTTTCTATACTGGAGTTATGCGTAAAATCATTTTAAAAGTGATCTACTGCTGAAACAAAATGAGGTCAGAGAAAACAGCTGAAGTAGAAGTGTTCCAAGGTGGGGCCAGCACAGCGTTCTGTGTTCTGTGCTGTGAAGCCAGATCTCAGGGAAGCCCGGGTCCCAGACAGGCCTAGATGCCTGGCCGGGTCATAGCCAAGGTCAGCTCGTGCTGACAAAGCAGGAGGACCAGCATCCTGCCCTGGCCTGGCAGCTCAGCCAGGTGTGAGGAGACGCCTGGAGTGCTGACACTTTCTGGAGAGAACCTGCAAAGACTGGGTTTTGCTCCTCAGTGAGAAGGACTTGACAGGTTCCTCTTAATGAGGGGAGAACGGAGGGGAGTGAGGCAAATATTACATGGGCAAAAGACAGGGATGAGGAGAACAAGGAGGGAGACGGACAGCAGCAGGAGCCCAGGTGAAGGGAGAAGCAGAGGCAAGGACAAGCAGCAAAGGGCAGGGAGAGGGGAGGGAAGGGGACAGAAGGGAAGGGGAGAGGAGAGCCAGGGGACAGAGAAGAGGAAGAGGGAAGGGGAGGAAAGGGGGGGAGCAGAAGGGAACTGAAGGGATAAGGGGCAGGGGCAGGATGGGGCACGGGGGTAGTGGGGAAAGGGAGAGATAGATAGGCCAAGGGACAGAGAGGGGCAAGGGAGGAACGGAGAGGGGAGGGGAAGGGAGAGGAACGGAGGAGAGGGAAGGGGAGGGGTGGGGAAGAGACAAAGATGCAGGGGAGGGGACAGTAGAGGAGGGAAGGGGCCCTAGGCCCACATACCCCCACCCACCAACAACATGGAACATCCAACCCATGATGGCTGATTCTGGTGGAAAATGTACTGACCTCCATGAAGATCAGGGACACAACCCCTTCCCAGCCCCCATCATGGAGCTGTCATCCACATTTGTCTGGGTCTTTCTGAGCCCACAGACAGTGCACCTGGGTGGGCATCCATGGCTGACGGGCTACACCCCGGCTGTGGTTACCCATCAGGCTGCCCTGAACTGCTTCCCCAGGCACTTTGAGATCCAGTGAACAGATTTTTGTCCCCACAGACCCATCCCAGACTGAAGGGTCCTCAGCCTTGGTGTCTATCTTCCCAGGACAGCCCCTTGTTCCTGGGAGGCCCGGAAGTGGAACAGCAGCGGGACCCGAGAGGCCAGAGCCCTGGGCACACAGCTTGGTTCTGCCAACAAGCCAGGGTAAGTCTGCTGGAGCCTCAATTTCCTCATCTGGAAAATGGGGACAGATAAGCACACCTCACTAACCAATGGTGATGATCACGCGAGATGCCGCACATGGCGCAGCTGGAGGGCTGTGCACCTGCATCAGAAGGCAGGGACCAGGACAAAACAGCAAAGGGGTGAGGAAGGGGCTGTGGGGTGAAGCCCCAGCAAGCGGGTCGCTCCCTGCCCCCACCAGCTCCCATCTCTGCAGATGACAACCCCGAGGCAAATGCCTCTGCCCCAGTAGACACAGCTCCCTGATTTCCAGAAACACAGCAGAGAACAAAGCCTACAGTGACCTCCTGGGACAGCCAGCCTGGGCACACAGGGCACAGAGTGTCTGCCCAGCAGCTGCCTTTTCTAACAATGGCACAGGGTGGAGGGAGGGGCAGAGAGAAAGAAATTCCACCACCCAAGACCTAGACAACCAGTGGCTCAAACTCACCAACCTGTCCAGAAAATGCCTTTCCCCAGAGGGACTCCCTCCCTGATCAACCCCCAGGTAATCACCTGCACACCAGTTAAATCAGCATGAAGGGGAGAGAAGGCTGCTCATCCTCCATGTGCGTGAGTGCAGGGGAAAAGCTGGGGGTCACTCCAGCCTCACCCATGTCCCCTCTCTGAGCCTTTCATCCCCCAGAGGCAAGCTCAAGGTTTGTGACTCGACAGTGTCCCACAGGATGGCAGGACACAGGGCTCCTAAGAACAAACCTTCTGCCATGGAGGCAGGTGGAAGGAGTTTATGGAAAGAGGTGACTCCCCATGGGCTTTCACAGTCCCACCAGAAGCATGAAAGAGTCTGGGAGAAGGGCACAGACAAGGAGGGAGGACTACAGCCAAGGATCGCTTAATCCTCCTAGAACTTTCTCCCCAGGAGGCCCCAGCGCCCTGGAAGTTGGAAGGAAATTATTGTCTTCCTCCTCTTCCTGGCCCATCTCTGTCCCCACCCTATGCTCAAAGCCTGACCTGACACAGGTACTAGTGACTGAGTCCAGAGCTGCCCTGCTGGCCTGAGCTGCCCGTGCTCTCCTACGCTCCCTGTGTTCTGTTCCTGGCTCCACCCCTAAATCTCAGTGCCTCTGGCCTTCCCCTCACCTGCACCTGCCCCCAGTAATTCACACCTCTTCCTCCCCATACCCCTCCCACCACCTCACTTCAGGCCATCCTTTCCTGCCCCCCACCATGGCTGAGATCTCCTACCAGGGCTTCCACCTGCCTTTGTCAGCCAGTCCCCACCTGCTGTCAGATTAATCTCACTAAATCACAGTTCTGATCACGACTCACCACTCCCTGGCTCCAGAGCTGTCCAAGGCCTCTCAACACTCACCACTTCCTCCTGCCACTCACGTCACAGGCCCACCTTTTCTTCCCACTAAATCCTCTGTGTCCCACCCAAACCCAGGTCCGCAAATGCTTTCTGCCAAGGGCCAGAGAGCAAGTAAATAGGCTTTGCAGGCCACATGTTATCTGTCACAACTACTTAACTCTGCCTGTGACATAGAGACAGGCATATATGACAGAATCTGGCTGTTTTCCAATAAAACTTAGTTTATAAAAACAGGTAGGGTGGACCCTACTGGTGCTGTCCTTACCCCATGCCCTCCACCTGGGATGCCTGGGCTCACCCCAACCCCAGCCCCACAGCCACACATATCCTGTCCTCACTACTCTTCTGGGCCTGGCAACAGGTGTCACGTCATCTATGAGTCCTTGGCTTCCACTCCCCATCAAGGCAGTGGCCTCCTCCAGACCCTAACCCAGTCTACCAACCCCACAAGGGATAGAGCACCATTGGCCTTCTCATCACAATCACCTAAGGGTGCTCCCATCTACCCCACCGGCATAAGC
The DNA here is from genome assembly GCA_963574575.1 of Galagoides demidoff. Classification (NCBI taxonomy): domain Eukaryota; kingdom Metazoa; phylum Chordata; class Mammalia; order Primates; family Galagidae; genus Galagoides; species Galagoides demidoff. The sequence goes on along the minus strand of CAUYQV010172176.1, from coordinate 8,470 downwards.
ACCAGGGCACCAGCCTATCAAGCTTGTTAGCTTCAGTGCCTGGGATATGGTGACAAGCAGCAAAAACTTCTGCTAAATAAATGAGTGAACACACAAACGGGCCTCTCAGTCCCACGCTCCGATGCCCTCAGGCCTGTGCACAGGGTGGGAGACTCGTCCAGGGAGCAAATAGGGAGAGGTGCTGCCTGCTACAGGCATGTGGTAAGAGGGCCTTGGGCAGCCCCTGCAAACTCACTTTTCATTCCCCCAAGATGTGACTGGCTTTGTCAAGTATAAGAGCAGGAACTGGTGGGTTGAGAGCAAAAGAGATGTATGTCAAGGGCACCCAGCCTCAGGAAAGGTGAGATTTCAGTTGGGGGCCCTGCAAATTGGTGCTCTGGGCCCAGAGCTACCCAAGGGGAATGACAGGGATGGTGGCAATAGGATATGGTCAGGGAAACCACTGACCTGTCACAGTCTCCCCCAGACCCCATCACATGAGCAAAGAAGCCAATCTTCCTGCATCCCTCCCTCTGTACCCGCCTAGCACCCTGCACACTGAGGCCCCAAGGGAAGGAAGAGGAGTTGAGAACAGCACCCCATACAGACCTGTCCTAGAAGAGGGCAGAAGGTCCGATTAATCAAATGAAATGGGACTCTGGGTTCTTCCCTTCAACCTGCACAAAGTACCTGCCTCATGCTAGGCCCTATGCTCTGAGCTACACAGGGTGACACAGGAGGAGGAGACATCATCCCAGCATCTGGGACACCGGCCTAACAGAGAGAGGACACACCTTGATGGGGGGCAGGCAGATGGTGACTGCCTGGGTGGAATCTAAGAAGATGAACCCAAAAGGTGACATTTGAGGGGGGGTTGCTGGTGGAAAAGGATGGAAGGGGAAAGGAGAGGAATTCTGCTCAAGGAACTGACAAGTGCAGGCCTTGCATCTGGCTCTCCCATCTGTAGGCCTGGACCCTGGTCCCCTCGCCAGGCTTCAGGAACAGAGGGCCTTGGATCAGAGTTCAAGACTGCCCTGCTTGCCCCAGACTCCCTCCTCCAGAGAATAGTGGGATGGGAAAGGGTGAGGAAATTCAGACAAGAGACACAGACAGGCAGGGCAGAGGCCCCAGCAGAGACTGCTCTGCAGACCCCACCAGGCCTTCTCCAAGTTCCACAGAGTCCCAGGCATGAAGTGCCACCCAAGTGGGGGCCACAGCCAGGAGGAGACGCATACCAGAGCAGGACTTGAGGCAGCACTGAACACACGGGCACACGTAGGGGCCTCTCAGCTCCTCTGTGGAATCCAAGATTCCCACACTGCATCCTAGCACCCGCATCCCATCCCCCACCCCAGAGTAGGAAAGTCCTTCATGGGAGCAGACCTGGAGGAGGAGGCCACCCTAGGTGACCAGGCTGGCCCTGCCCAGCCACCACCTACAGGATGCTGCCCTGGCCAGGCCTCTAGTCCCCAGGGTTTGGGAAGGAGACCTGAGAGGGTCCTTAAAGTCCTGATATCCAGACACCATGCATGGTCCCCAACTGGCAGCCATCTCTGGGGTCCCTAAAGCTTCCCCAAGGAAAGAGGAAGGATAGAGGAGCATAGAGACCAATAAAGCATCCTGCCTCTCTCTCTATGGAGAATCTGGGGTCCACCAGCTTCCCCCAGCCAGGAACCCATGGCTCCCTGTCCCTGTCCTTATGCAAGAACTCCCTTCTATAACTATGGGAGTCCCTAAATCCCAAGGGTCCCACAAGGGCCGCCACAGAGCCATTTGAGCAGAAATGGCCCACACCAGGGGAGCTGACAGCCAGGAGAGGGGTGTGGCCTTGGGACCCCATGCCAGCCCCACTGGGCCAAGAGCAGGAAGGAGGGCCACTCATGCCACTCCCCCGGCACCTGGCAAGGAATAGCAGGTACTCACTAAATAACAGGACAGTGATTAGGACAGAGTCAGGGGCCCTCCCCTCCACTCCTCCAAGAAGGAGCCTGGAGAGTGATGGTGACAGCCCTTTGGGGGAGTCTGCTTCTCTCCCTTCCTCCAGAGAGGGCTGGCCTGGCTCTCCTGCCCAGGATGACTCTGTCACAAGGCCCCAATGGACACTCATGGGAGACACCTGCTAGGAGGCAGTCCCAGCCCCCAGGATTCACAACACCTAACGCTGTGCACCTTTACACACACGCCTCACCGACAAACCACCGTTATCTCCACTGGAATCAGACCAAGGTCCAGGCAGCCCCCAGATGACAGGTCTGCAGAAAACCAGGCTGGGGCAGGAGGGAACCAAGTGATAGGCAGTTTAGTAAACTGCTGAGGGAAAACAAAAAAGGTAAAAATGGGACTCAGAGTCATCAGGGGTTGGTGCTGAGAGGGCTGGAGTCATGGCCTTGAGCTCTCCTGCACCCAAGAGGAAGCACAGTGAGGGTCCTGGGGAGAGTTGGCAGCTGAGGGGCCACCTCAGGAGGCAACATGCAGGGAGGCCTGGAGGTCGACACCAGGGCACGGTCACCTGACAGGTGGTACAGCTTTGGCTGGCTGATCTGCCAGCCAATCCAGCATGACATTGAGCGGGCAATTATCTGTAGAGTAGGACCCTGGTGGCAGCCACTCAAGCATGCTCAGTGCTCTTAGGACCACCCAAGGGTGACATGGGCACCTCTGCCCAAATGAGAAGGGCCTAATGGAGGAAGCAGGACACAGAAGAGCTGTGCCAAGCACAGCAGCAGGGCGCCTGGAAGTCAGCTGTCACTGAGCAGGAGTCCCTGTCAGGGAGAGGAAGTGGGTGGGAAGAGGGTTTCCACCACCAGACAGGAACCAGCACATAGGCCATGGGTGCCCAGGAGGGACCCTCATGCTTGCCGGGCCAAGTCCCTGCTCACATCCTCATCCTGGCACTGTGGATCCTCATGGTTGACCCGTGAGCCCAGTACCCCATTCAGACTGGGTCTTCTCAGCCTCACACAGCAAGGTCTTGCTATGCCCCCTGACTGCTCCTCATATCCCCCAACCTGCCTGGCAATTCAAGCCCCAGACCCTGCCTGAAATATCCGTGGCCACCCGCCACAACCTCCCTGTACCCTTCCTCCTCCCCCCTCCCTGATATTCTGCACTGGGTCCCCTTCTAAGTTCTTTATTCTGGGGCTGTGTGTGTGTGTGTTCTGTCTAGAACCAACCAACCTCTTCAGCAGAGAACTTCCCATAGAGAATGGGGCATGGACTGAGAGCAGCTCGGCAGAGAGAGAAACTAGTGAGAAGCCCTGTGACATGCAATGGACAGTGCCACATGTGTCATAGCACCAACTTCAGTCCGTGTCTGCTGCTTATTTAAATGTTCAACCCTCAACAGGGTCCTAAGAACCACAAAACCCAAGACTGTGTTGGCCTCATTCATCAGTGAGTCCTGGCACCTTTCACAAGACCTGGCACCTTTCACAGGACCTGGCACACACTGGTTATGGGACACATGTTGGATGGATGAACAAATGAACACGATGGGCTTTGGAACAGGACTTAAGTTTGAAATCGCATTCTACCACCAACCAGCTGTGTCATCTTAAGTATATCATCTAAGCCCTCCAGGTTAATTTCCTATGTGTAAAACCAGAATACCAGCACCTCATTGTGTGACAACTCAGGGAGACAGGTAGAGAATCTGTAACACACTACCTGGTAATTAGCAGGTGGTTATTAAGTGATAACTATTACATTTCACTTGTACCCCATGGCATCTGGCATAGCACTGTGATTTAACAGGTGTTTGACACTTGGACCAGGAATGTCCAAATGAATGGGCAGGAGAAGAACCACGCCCACCACCCCCTCTCTGCCTCTGGAGTCCTTGCTCCAAAGTGAGGGCAGTCAGCGCTCCCTCCCTGCCCCAGCTGAGTCATTTCCCATGCTGCTTCTAGCATCATAGTGCTGCCCCAGCCCCTTAGCCACATCCCCTCACCTGTACAGACGTGCAGGTAGTGATGACACTGGTCCCCAGGCTGGTGCTGTCACTGAGGTCATCTGGCAAAGAAGGAGTCTTCTCCACCCGAGGGGCATGGGTGGCCTGGAATGAGGGGCCCTTGGGGGACACGTTCACATCTGTGCCATTGCCAAAGGCCTGGATGGCGTTCCCTGGGGTGGGGACAGGTAGATATCAGGACCCACCTCACCCTGCCCACACCCTTCCCTTGAAACAGTCTAGAATAGGGGTCCTCAAGCTTTTTAAACAGGCCAGTTCACTGTCCCTCAGACCGTTGGAGGACCAGACTATGGGCCCTGGGACGAGTCAGTTGCTAAGCAGGACAGGCAGCCATGGCAAAAACACCCAGCGGGCTGGATAAATGTCTTAGGGGGGCTGCATGTGGCCCGCGGGCCATAGTTTGAGAAGCTGGGAGAGAGTGTAGCACATCCAAATCCAACCTTCCTGAAGCCCCTTTCAGGCACCTGCCAAGTTTTCACACCTAGGCAAGAAAACAGCTCCGGGGGTTGAGAAAGACAGAGAATCCAAAGGAGGAAGAGACATGGGATGAGGAATGCAGAAGAGGAAAAGGAGGAAAAGAAGAAAGAGGGGGGCATGGGGAGCCTCGAGGGCACCCAGGCATCTCCTCTGGGCCAGGTGCTGAAGGCCATGCCTTCGGGAGCTTCCCCCCCCCAGCTCCGGAGGCACAGACTCTCCTGGCTCCTTTGCCACCACCCCTGGCATCCCAAGGGCCAAGGCTTAGCCCTCCTCCCTCTCTACACCATATCCTTTCTGAGTGGCCTTCCGTCCTCCCACTCTGTCTATAGAAGAGCCTAAAAAATCTCTACTTCCATGTTCTGTGTGTACCTCAAACTCATCACGCCAAAGCCCGACTAGGCACCACTCCCAACCACTGCCAACCATTGCTTCCTTCCCCCGGATTTCCATCTCTACCTGCCCATCATCTCCCTGTATTACCATCTCTACCTGCCCAAGTCTCCCAAGACAGAATCTTGGGGTCACCCACAGTGCCTCCCTATACACCCTCAGCCATCAACTGAGCCCACCTTCTCAAGACCTCTCCACCCCATCTCTCTTCACTGTCCCCTCCTGTGACCCACACCACTGCCTTCCCTCATGAGCAGCTACCGCAGCCTCTGATGTCACTCTTCCTGTTGAGTCACCTGTCAGAATCCCATCTCTAACCTCCACCACCTCCGCACCACAGGCAATCAGATTTCTGGAAAGCTGACCTGATCTCAACACCCCCTGCTGACATCCCTTCAGGGATCCCAACCACCACCCTCACCACCTGCAGGGCAGGAAGATCCCCATGACTTCAGGCATGTGAGGTCCTTCATGAGGAGGATGCTTTCCACCTGTCTGGAGAACTCCGCCACTCTGGTCACTTTCAGTGCTATGTAGCAATGCTATACCATGGTGGGCAGTTCCCTCAACCTGCCACGGCCTTCTGTGGTACCCTGGACCTCCACCCAAGGTGAACTGGCTGGTGCTCCCTGACTGATGCCCAGGAACTCAGCCGGCAATGGGTTCACCCTCTGAGAAGCCTTCAGGGCCTCCCTCTGCCTGGCGACTTGGGCATCCCCACCCTGGCTGCTCAGGAATGCTGAGTAAAACCCCCCAATCTGGGACCTTTCACCCCATCCTGTGATCACCACAGCCTCTCACTGCATGCTCCCTGGTGACTTGTCTCTCTGTATCCCCAGTGCCATAGGGAAAGGATGGAGAGAAGGATAGAGGGACAGATGGACAGAAGGAAGAAAGGAGGAGAGGAAAGAGAGAAGAGAGCTTCAGGGGGACACAGAGGGCACTGGGTATCAGACTGGAAAGATCAAAGGCAGCCTGAGCGTGGCAGGTTCCAACCTCTCTCTCTAGCCTCTGGATTAGGAGTTTGGTGACTTGAAAAGAAAGTCGCCAATTCCAAGGGGAAATGAACTCGTTCAAGAGAGAAGTGACAAATGCTGGAAACCCTCTGGAGAGGGCTCTGTCTCCAAAAGCGCATGGCTGGAGCTGGCCTGCCCACAGTCATGGTGTGAATCTCCAAGAGCTCAAAACCCGTGATGGAGAAGCATCATATCTACCACTGGTCATCCCCATGCATGGAGAAGGAAATGGCTAGGATAAAGGGGGCCCTGAGAGGCGTCTGGGGATGGGGAGGACGCTCCAGCACTTACGGAGGCACGGGTTCTCCGTGAAGTCTCTAAGGAACTTCTCACACTCCTCCTCCATGTTCCCACTGCCACGACAGCTGCACCAGGGGGACACCACGATGCCAGTGGGGTTGGAGTCCACGTAGTTGGGTGTCATATCAAACCCTGGGCAGGGAGAAAGGGAAAGGAAAGGAGGAAGGGGCAGTAAGGCCTTCCCCTTGAGCTCCAGGGCCCCCAGCACAGCAGGGCATGAGCTAAGGACCTGTCATCCCACAAACACACACATATGTCAAGTCCTAACTCTGAGCACTACTGTGGGGGACAGAGAGGCCAGATCCTTAGAGGATGCTGGGCTCCTTGCCACCAGGAAGGCCGAGACGCTGCTCCCATCAGGTGGGCCCTGCCTTTCTCTTTCACCAACAATCACAGAGTGTGCTAGAATCAGGGTGAGTGAGGTTCACAACCTGGGCTTGCATCCCAGTGCCAACATTTACCAGCAATGTAAGCCTGTGCAAGTTACTGAACTTTCTATGCCTCAGTTTCCTCATCTGCAGAATGGAAATATCAACAGCCCATAGTAGAAGCTGTCAGGAGAACCCAGATAGTCAGTCCATGTAAATGGCTTAGTGCAGTGCCCAGAATATCAGAACCATGCCGTAAATGTTACTTTTTCTTCCAATTTCAAAAGCCTCATAAGGTTCTGGGACATCCCCCACCCCCACCCCCACCCTCCTCCTTAAGATAGAGATAAAGACAGGCCTCTACGTCCTAGCCACAGAGCTGCTTCCCCTGGCTCAATCTGCCCCAGAGAAGGCCAGGAGGCTGCCTCCACCAGCTGCCTGAGTTGGGCTGAAGCCCCTGCCCTGCTGAGAGGGACATAGCAAGAAGCCCCTGCAAGCCCACATGTGCTGGGGCAGGGGGGGCCTTACCAATCATGCCGGCATAGGAGCCCAGACACGCCTGGTAATTGTCCGTAGGGCAGCTGGTGACCGTCTGGTAGGAGGCTCGACAGTTGGCATGAAAATCCGCCAGCCGGGACCTGGTGGTGGAGAGAAGACCCAACAGAGAAAATAGTTTAGTCTGGCTGCGTCTGTCCTCTGCTCCCTCTGCCCAGTAGTCACAGAGCGTTTCCTCCCTGCAGCGTCCCAGCACCGGGAGAAGCCAGGAAGACAGAGAGGAGGAAAGGAGGAGGAACCAACTCTCAGCGGCCTCAAGCTGTGAGCTCCTTGAGGACAGAGACAAAGAACTAGTGACCCACTGGCAAAAAGGACTCTAAAAAGCACAGCCACTGCCTGGTCCAAATGGCTTTGAGAGGACCCGGGGTCAGTTCACAGAGAACACAGGGACCCAAGGCAGGAAAGATGGGCCCTGCTCTCTGCTCACCCACACTCCTGGATGGTCTTGCCACCAGTACATCATTCTTCCCATCTGCAAAATGGGTACAATAATCCCTGCTCTGGCTACCTCCTAGGACCCGTCTGAGGGTCAAAGGAACCAGCACGCACAGAGGTGAAAGAGGAGTATCTTAGGGTGAGACATGCAACGCACATTCCCCGCTGGACTATCCTGCATCCAGTCAAAGCTAAGGCTCCCCTGCCATCCCTCCGCTCAGTCCCCGGTTCTTCCAGACAAATCAGCCTTTCCATCCCCCATATCTGTAGCATGATGCCACCCACTCCTCTCTGTCGGCATTGATGGTGCTGCTGCTCATGCACGGCTCTGTGTTCCCCACAAGCCGAGAGCTGCCTGAAGACAGACACTGTCTGACCTGGGCCTGTCCCCATCCCCAGAACCAGGCCCGATGTGGGAGGTCCCAGGGAGCACAGAGACACCCAAGTCTACCACGCTCGGCAACCCCGACTCCTGCTCCCTCACTCTGGAGCCCAGCAAATGAGAGAAAGTGCTGTGAGAGGATGTGTGGGGTGGGGCCTCTGCCCCTGTCCCACACCTACAGGGTCCTGGGAGGTGGGCTGGCAGGGGCAGAGACTGACAGCTTGATGGGATTTGGAGGCAAAAACAGCCCCCAAATCTGTTATGGGCTGGATTGTGTACCCTGCCCCAGCAAAAAAAAAAAAAAAAAACTATGTGACATCAAAGTCCTAATCCCCAGGGCCTGTGAATGTAGTCTTATTTGGAAATAGGGTCTTTGCAGGTGTAATCATGATAAAATGAGGTCACAGAGGATTGAGATGACCCTAGATTCCATGACTGGTGTTTTATTTTTGTTTTTTTTTTGAGACGGAGCCTCAAGCTATCCCCCTGGGTAGAGTGCCATGGCATCACAGCTCATAGCAACCTCCAACTCCTGGGCTCAAGCGAGTCTCCTACCTCCGCCTCCCAAGTAACTGGGACCACAGGCGCCCGCCACAAC